>JACXGM010005810.1:0-16786 GCA_016801145.1 Umbra pygmaea
AGAGAGAGAGAGACAGAGAGAGAGAGACAGAGAGAGAGAGACAGAGAGAACTGTAGAGTATTGTAGTTTTGTCTTACCTGTGCTAATATGAAGGGTTCTGCTCTTTGCTCTTCTACCTCATCCCTTTCCTATGAGGAATGCAAGTCCATCATTGATCAAAAAGATAAGAGAAAAAAGGGGGAGATGTGTTTAGGGGCAGCGACAGATATGGTAGTTGTAGTTTGAGAGTGAAAGAAAGTAAAAGAGAGAATTTCAATAACTAATTCTACATTCATGTTAAGAATTTGAAACACAATCAGAAAGGAACAACCTAAAATAACTACAGTATTAGGTGAAAATTTTAATTGCTACATGTTGGCAGACAAATATCTATAACCCAGGGACTTTAAATGCCACCAGATTAAATACTGGTAATATTTTGTATTCAAATTGACTGTTATTGTTTGCTTGTCGATTTACTGGCATATTTTAGTTAGAATTCCTAATTTATTAGAGCTTGTAATTGTACAAATAGGTATACATTTAATATAAGTAATGTTGTCATTATTAGTTATTTCTAACTAACATGATTATTATTGTCACTATGTGTTTGCTAAGTAAGAACTGTCTTTTCATGTCTGTATAGCTTATTTAATTTTAAATAGAAATTGAGAGAATGAGAGCATGTTGTATTATTCTATAGTTTTGTCTCACCTGTGCTAATATGAAGGGTTCTGCTCTCTGCTCCTGTTTTTGGCTGGGATCTTCATCACTTTTCTGAAGAACACAAGTCTATTATTCATTAAACAAATAAGATAAAGAGAAGGTAAAGGCAGATATAGATGATACTCGTTGTTATAATGTTGTAACTTTAGTGTGAGAGAGATATAGATTAAGAGAGAGACTTGGCTACTTAAGAACACGAAAATGTGAATTGCATATGAATTTGACGCATCATATTTATTCACACCTTACGCAATGGGAATTTTTGCTTATTTTACAAGCATTTCCAAAATAGAATTGCATCTGAGAAAAAGGGAATGACTGTAGCAAGCGTCTCCCGCACATACGCATTTTTCAAACAGATATGAGCTGCAAATACATTTTAAATGTTGTAATATAGAGATATGAGCTGCAAATACATTTTAAATGTTGTAATATAGTTAACGTTAAGTATCATACATAACTGTATACCTTTATCTGAGACCCGGGCACATGTTGTTGCGCAGTGTTTTTTTCGATATTAGTCAAAGTTCTGTTGATTTTCCTAAAGAAAAAAAAGTGGACAGTAACATTAAATGGGAACGAATCACTTTAATATTATTATTATTAATAAGCTGCATTAAAATACAGATGTAGCACAAACCTTTTTTTCCATCTTGTCAAAGTACGTACTGGAACATTATCCCTCAACCAATCTGTTTCTTTCATGTTAGGAGTTACTTTGTGTTTTCTTTTCGACATAGCTACAGAGTATTACTATCTTGCAGCATGTCCTTGGCAGTGAACACGCGATGAGCAGCATTTGAGTTTACCACTAGAAAGCTACCGGAAACACTAGGCCAGCATATTTCGAAAAGGATCGAAGGTTAAAAAAAATTCATCTTTCAAACAAGACAAACGGCCAACAGATTCTGCTATGGCGCAGGGTGGTTCATCTACAGGTAAGGAATTAACTTATGCATTTAAATGTTTTTTGCTTAAATTTGACATACATTTATTAATATAACAATAGATTTTCTGCCAGGTTACTGTAATAAGGTTAATTCGTTTTCAGTAAAGTTCATTTAGCTAACTTTGGCTAACTTAGCGCTAACACTCACTTGTAGCTAGCAATGTTATTCAAGGTCACATTTTAGCAGATAGGTTAAAGTTAATTAATGCTAGCTTTAATAAGTGTTTTATGATAACAACACCAGTGTTAGATGAGTTTGCAGGACAGGACTTGTCATTAATTATAAGACAGATCCCGTAGCATTGACAGAAGGAAAAGTTGACATGGCAAGTTATGATATACTGTAGGCTACACGAAATAGTTTTTCAATTTAATTCATTGTGACATTAAAGTCTTAAATCGAACTTGCCCAAATCTAAGCTTTTGTCTGAAAATTTATGTTTAAAGTTAGCTTGTTAACGTTTTCTGTCAGTCATTTATTGATTGCTAATCCGCAAGCCATTATTTTATTGATTGTATCCCTTCAGAACACATGGAGAGGAGATTTGCCGTGGTGCGGTGGAGTGAAGGGGAGGATTTTGGGAATCTCAGCGATATAAAAACTGATGCCATTAGGGGCTATGATGATGCCAAGATGGACCAGGATGGGAATCCCATTTCCACCTACTCAGCAGTTATTGAATGGCCCCATGGGAGGAAACAACGAGGAGGGTGGCCTCACTACAGAGGCATTGTCATTTTTGTTAGTGGTAAGTTAAGCTGGATTCATACCAGGCCTGGCAAAAAATCCCTGTACGGCATCGTGGCATCGTAATGCAGACACACATGTACACCGCAATCAACATCGTAATTAATCTTCCGCAAATACCAGATGGTGGGCAACATTGCATAAAACTGTCCTCCTCCAGCAAGGTGAATACAAGAGCTTTTTTCAGTTTAGTGTTCATTGACAATACGAAAACTATCTACTGAGCTGTCAAAACTTTTCTTGCAATCCAAAAAAACCCATAAGTGAAAGCGACATATTAGCTCTTCCTCGGTGGAAAATCAACCTCCTGTTCTGGTGCCGTACGGCAAAGCTCTGCACAAGTTGGATTATTTCAACTCTTGCGACACACTCACCGCACCGCCTCCACATTTTGCCAAGTTCCAGTAGATTTGCCGCAGCGGTGTGCATTGCTTCCTATTGAAATGATTGAACTTCCGCCGCAATGCAACCAGTTTGCCAGACCTGGTGTGAATTCAGCTTTAGAGCTACTATGGATTTAACCCTACTAAGTTTATTGACGCGATTATCGCACAAACCGTATATGCTAGGAACTAAAGCCTGGTACCGTTGGAAAGGGGAGAATTAAACACAAATAGTGAGTGTTGGGTTACTCAGCCGGAGATACCGCGTCTCAAAGCCAACGATGGTCTTTCTTTTTGACAAAAAATATCACAGACACGAAGTAGGAAGTGAAAATTTACAATGATGTAGGACATCATCCTGCATAAAACAACCATTTTTGGAGTTGGAATTTAGCTGGTAAAAATGTATAGAAATCTAGTTAGAATGACTGTAGCATTTTGATGTTGACTTGATTGTTTGGCCTCCAAACATTGCACACTAGTCCAGGACCCTTGGGGCCTTGACAATAAGCAATAAAAGCCTTATTCATTATAGATAACATGCTTCTACATGTAAAAAAACCAACAAAAAATACATACGTTCTTTAGTTTTTTAGGATAAATATTTAATAAAACATAAAATTCAATGACCCAGGATGTTGGATTTCATTCATCGATGTTTTATCCATGGGTCTTCTGAATCCAAAACCATAAGGCACTTCACTGTAGGTCAAAGTATGACCTTTTTAGAGGCCAAAAAGTCAACAGTGTGCCAGGCGGACTAAAGCCCTCCAAGACCTTGGAGGGTTTTAAGTGCCAATTGTACTCTTTAATTAATAGCACTTCAAAACATTTAGATAGTGTCCAAACATAAATAGGGCTATATGCAGGCTGTTTTAGCTGATGTGTGAATTGCCAGATGACTAAAGACTTTCTTGCATATGTCATGTGGCATAAATTATGATTAAATGGTGGAAAGTGTTCACATTAATAAAATTGATCATGTAGAAACATGAGCCCCATTTCAACAGTCAACTCTTGACTTAAAATGTATTTATTTTGTTGTAACAGGGTTGTCACCATTTTATCAAGTATATTGCACTACAAAATGCTAGAAAGTTGTTAGCTAGCAGTGAAACAGTGTTGTTTCAGAAATACGTACCCATAAACACAAGTTAACTTGACTAAAAGTTGATGCATAAGCACCGCTAAGACATGCTTAATCCCTTAGTTATACTCATTGTACTCTACACAAACACACGTACTATGAATTTTGATGCTGACAGTGTCATAATCAGTATGGTAACTGACAGCTATGTAACTTGATATGTCACATAGTATCTGTATGCCTCTGGTGTATGCATTTTTGTTTTGTTCTTTAGCTACTCGTTTTGAGACAATACGTAAACTGAACTCACTGCTGAAGGAAGAAGAACCTGCAGAGCTGACTAAGAGGGTGTCCGTGGCCCCCCCAAAATATGGGGATGATTCGGATGCGTCAATCGTTATGGATACTCAGTCATTGCAAGTTAAGGTGATACTAATCTAATTTTAGCTCCTATGCAAAATTACTATGTCATAGGCATTAATATCTAGCAAGAAAAAAAGTTTTAAGGATTATTGATTGTTGATATAGACTTTATTGTACAGTATGGCTGCTCAACTCCAGCAACAGCTTTTTCTTTTGGTTTCCATCTCAATTATTCTATTTTCCTTCCTCTTGACACACAGAAGTCAAAGCCTCCCATAAGGACAGACCCTGCAGAAGAGTTCCTTAAGCAATACGGTCAATCACAGCCTTCTTCAGATTGTCAGAACAATCTGACTAAGACTGTGGATGAATTAAAGCAGGAGATCAAGGACCTGAAAGCAGAGAATGCTAAACTGAAAGACATTGTTCTTCAAGGTAAAAGTGGTTTGAATCAGTCATTGGACCATTACACAACTAATACACTTTTCTCTAAATTACTGTCCTAAAGAAGAGGGATAACAACTAGTTATTTGTATTTGATCTACTGTGTCTAGATGTGCCAGGACTCCTACTGAGCCTGAGAACTATAATTGATTCGGCAACACCTAACAAATCCAGAATGGAGCCTACCACACCATCGCTGGCCCTTCCAGGTTCTTCGCAGTCCAGGGCGAGTTCTCCATCTGCCACTTCGCTGTCCCACCCCAGATCAATGCTGTCCAGTTCCGCGGCTGCGTCTCCATCACTGACTGTCCCCCAGTCTTCTAAGGTATTTGTTTTTTAAAGAATAAATTAATACAGCACATAAAGTTGATCTAATGCATGTCTGATTTTTTTAATGAGTATGGCAGATCAAATGAGCTTTTATGTCTAAAGTTTGTTGGTCTTAAAGCCACTGGTAAACCAAATCTAAAATAGCCATCTAACTATGTAATTTAGGATCTTATATGGATAATAGTAAGTATCTGAAAGTATTAGAAATTAATTTGAATCCAAATTTGAAATACTGTAATTTAAGATTCTGTCAGCTTTCCTGGTGTATTGGGTTTTAAGTAGGCGTGGCTAAGAATATTTACAAAAAATTTCTCAAACCAATCATAGAAAAATTTACAGGTCACGTCACCATCTGCCCCTACTCCCCCGTCCTTAGGAGACTAAGCGTGAATCCCAATTCTCTGTCTTACCACTTCCCCTTAGGCCTTCCCTTTAGTTTTGCATGTTCATGTGAGAGTAAGGGCTATCCCAATTCTCATTTTGATCTAGGGGTAGGGCTAAGGGGAAGGGGTGCATACCCCTTAAAACTAAGCATTTTCGAGAGCTTACTTAAAACCAAGGGGTACCCAGAATACACTGCGCAACCGGCAACAATGGCAGCCAGATCATCCAGAGAGTCCCATAAATGTTTTTCCGTAAATAATTGATTTAAAAATTATGACAGTCTTTTTTTGTGTTCTACACAATCATGTACATATATATTTGCAACCATGTTCTTAATTGAAACGTTTTTAAAAATTGCTAGTTTGCTACGCTAACGTTACATTGGTAAATTGCACAACAGTCCCGCATTTCAATGACTAGCCTTGAATGGACTCCATGCATGTCTACAGTTTTAACTAAACCCCATTAGCAGTGAATTCCGTTTGATATCAGTACATAACACTACTTGCTTTGGAGACATCGATATGTGTCTTGGTGACGTAACCATTTTCCAAGTGGTGTCTCATTTCATAGGGGTAGGTTTTCATCCCTGTCCCTTACCACTTGGTTTCGAGGGACAAGGGCTAGGGGTAAGACGAAGGGGTAAGACAGAGAAATGGGATTCACCCTAACTATTTTATTTTATCAGGAGGCACAGAATGCTCAAAGATAATTAGAATAAATTAATAATATGGCACTAACTAATGCTACAGAGCCATCATGTAAGTACGCATTGCATTCTTAACTTTAAGAACAAATAACTAAACAGGTAGAGTGTGTCTCAGCTAAAGTTGCATGTGTATACTATTGCTAACTATTAACGTTACTCAGATTGAATGTGGAAAACAAAGAATTTTGTAACTCACCATTCATTGACCATTTGAAAAAATAGTAATTTCAGATGGCAGAGCTTCTGCTTCGTCCTCTGAATCTGAATCAATGAGTGACTTTTGCCAAGACAGATTGTTTAACATGGGCGGAGCCTGGAAGATGTCAATCAAAACTTGATCTGCTATGCCTACACAGTCTTGAGAAAGTGTCTTAAGAGCAAATTAAATGTTTTCTAATAGTTCTGAACGTTTATTTTAATTACATTTTTTGTAGATTCTTTGAGGCACTGAACTTTGATATTGTATTCATATTTAATTTTCGAAATCAAACTTTCAGAGGCTTAAAGGAATCATACATATTCAATTTTAAAGGTAAAGGTAAGGGTAAAGGTACATGCTCACCTTCTGTCCTTGCTTCAACAGGTGGAGATCCATCCAGGGAGCGGAGTCATGGTTGAAAAATTGGCGTGGGCCTATGCCCTAAATGCAAATTCTGCTACAGTATTTGTGAGGCATCTGCTCACCGCAGTTTTCCCTGTGGAAATACTACTAGTGAGCAATCTTTGTGGGAACAAACGAGGCGGAGGAGAGGCTCGTGTACCACTGGATAAAAATAAATTGGATGCCATTTACAGTACGTTTTCAGCATTTCAATCGGTGTTTTGCCAATATTCTGCGCTTTTGTGTGTTTTCTTTCAACCTATTGTACAAATGTTTTGCATTGTTGGGTTTTTTTGTTCATCTTTAGGTGCAACTCTTGAGAGGTGGCCAGGGACCCAGCTCTCCATCATTGGAAGCACGATCAATGCCAAGATTACTGAGCTCCGGTCAAAAAGTAAAAATGTTGCTGTGTAAGCTCCCCATTAAGGTGTTCAGTTTGTTCTGAGTTTCACACAAGTGCATCACATAGTCCTACAGTACCCCTTGGAATGTACTTAAAGCGTAACTCTCAACGAAATGCAACCTAAGGTCTCTTTTTGTGAATGTATCTGTGACAAACTTTTGTTTAAAAACATAATTAGAGTGGAAACGCCACTTATATACCATATTCTCGTTTTTCAGTCAAATCGACATTTTAATTGGAGTGATAGGGGCACTACTATGATAGCATCAAAATCGCTATTTTTAAAACAGTAAGAAGGCTCGACACAACATGAAATTTTGCTCACAGTATCACTAAGGGCTGTAAACATGAACTTGAACATTGAGAACATTGTTTTTGTACACAGAGTTTACTAAAGAGAAAGGTTTTGTACAACTAACCTTAGCAGTTTGTGTTTCTGGTGGCTGCCATTTTGCTAGTCAAAAAGTGTTGATCTTCGAATGCAACGTAACAAGGAGGAGAGTTAACATGGAAAGCTAAGATTACATTATTTAGACTGATATATTGAATGAAACCCCTTGTTTTTTATTATTATTATTTGAATAGAAATTGCAGCTAAATGGCTAAATTATCATGCTTTTCATTGGAATTACAACTTCATGAAATTTCCTCCTGTAGAGTGTGTTCATTCTCATTCGGAGATCGACACTTTTTGACTGGCAAAATCGCAGCAACCAGAAACCTTTCTTTTTAGTATACTCTGTGTACACAAACATTTTTTTAATGCTCAAGTTCATGTGTACAGCCCCTGGTGATACTTTGTGCAAAGTTTCATGTTGTGTCGAGCCTTCTTAGTGTTTTACAAATAGCTATTTTGATGCTATCATAGTAGTGCCCCATCCCTGTCATTTAAAAGGCGATTTGACCAAAAATGAGAATACGGTAAATCTTAAAAGTGATGTTTCCATCCTAATTATGCTTTTAAACGAAAGTTTGTCTCGGGTACATTCACATAAAGACCTTAGCTTGCATTTTTGCAAGTTACGCTTTAAAAAAACTGAAATGTAAGTCAGACAGACATTTTAAGTTAACATTTTTCTTATTTTGGTTGAAATGTTGTTAAATTTTACTTTTCATTTTCCTAATCAAAGATATTCCCTCAAAATATGATATTAAACAGTAGGCGGTACTAGCATATGGTCAGCTCTCTTGATTGCACTTAAGGTTTTGTAAAGGTTCTGTAATCCCAGCAGTATTTCACTGTTAATAAAAAATGGTGAAATGTTTGCCAGCTTTTGTTTTCAATATTACACATCTATACAGACTGCACTTATTTCATTGTGTGGTAGAAATTATTTGTTCTGGGTTCTGACCAACCCATCCCTTGCCAGTTTTATTCAAATTTGAAAAACTATAGGACAAATTGAAGTAATGTAAATTTAATATGTGATTTATATATTTTTGACTATAGAAACTAATATGAAATGGTATGATTTCATACATTAAAAGTATATGTATTTTATACCGATATGGTCATTTTAATTGGCTGACATATAACAGTCTTATAAAAAACACATAATGACAGCAAAGTTTCCTGTTAAATTTGATATATTTTACTCACAAAAACATATATGAAACAGTATATATTCATATATAAAAAACATATGTTTTTATGACTGAGATGTTTAAATATTTAATAGAAAAATTATATGTAACATATATGGAAAACATAATTTGTCATGTACTTTCCTTACAAACAACATACTTAATTTTTCCTTGATTCATATTTAATTTTTATAATTAGGCTGAATGAGAAAAATGCAAAAGTGGCCACTTTCATGAGTAAATCATAGTATGAGACATATAACTCTTATGAGACATAACATACATATAAAACACAAATTTACTATTGGAAGTAATAGGTAATTCTTATATGTTTTTTCTATTTCTTTTCCATATGGGTTTTGCCAAAGGCATTCAGAATATATGTGCTATCCAAATAATGACTAAAAGTAATATGATACTCATGATAGTTCACCTCGCAGGTATTGAAGCAAACCCGGCAGCTTCATAGCTGCATCCATGTTAGCGCGATACGTTTGATGTGGTAATTTTACAGTAGGCATACGCATACACACAGGTTCGTATACTCGTTCTCACCCCCTACAGTGCAATTTAGCTAGGAATACATCCGCGCTAAAATATCAAGATGAAAGTCATCATTGCTTGCGTAGTATAGACCCAGCTCCCAACCCAACTTTGAGAATAGATTAACGGCGATATTTTGTTTTATCGCAAGATTACCTGCAGCACATTAACGCCGATAACGGCCCACCACTAATAAAAACCCAGGGAAAAAACTTATAACAGGCTCTTGAGGCAGGCAGGGTCAATATACGGGTGCAGGTAGTCGTACAGGTAAGGTCTATTCACTGGAGCGGGTAGTCGTACAGGCAAAGTCAAGACACTGGAGCTGGTTCTCAGACAGGCAAAAACAATACACGGGTTAGACAAGTAATCGAAGCAGAGGTACCTGGGGAATATCCAGAAGACAAAATCCAAATTACTCAAAAAACGGGGTCAGGCCAGAATATACTTTAGTCAGAAGAAATGCTCAGTAGGACAGTTACATTCAATACCTTGCAGAGAGGATAAGTGTAGAGACCCAGGTAGCAGACATAGTTGGCCCAAATCTGGCGTGAAGCTGGCACAGGTGGCATTCAATTGGCATTGGTGTACGGCATGTGAACCGAACATGGCCCAGGTGTGGCAGAGCTCTTTTCTTCAAGCTCTCTGATATGATCTGCTGCAGCATCCAATGCACCTGTTTTGTTAAGAGACAAAATTAGATACCTGAGGTCCTATTTCATTTTAGTTGATACTAATTAAATTCTCAAATTGTTAACATCAGGTTTAGAGCTAAAAAAAATACTAAATCGTATTAAACCCGAAACAATATGGTTAAATACAATAATGGACCCTAAAATAATATACTTCAGATTGCTAACTAGCACCAAATCTGCTTTCTTTCACTAAGAATACACCTAACTCCATTATGAATCTTATTTTACACAGCCTATCACTATTGAAACGTTTATACTAACTATGTTTATACTAACTATGAAAGCTAGTAGTACATGATGTGTAGGCCTATAGCTAAGTTAACTTGTTTACCTGGAGGAGGAGTGGAGTAGTTGTGATCAGCTGCTGCGGCCCCAGCCGGCTCAAGAGGTACATCCTGTAGCTTCTCGTCGGGACAAGGGAAGGGAAGAATATGAGCTCCAATACAAGATTTTGCCCTGCAACACACAGATTCCCTCGGTGGCAGATGTTCTCCCCAGCTATTCCAACTAAACCGTGACGGGACAACTCTGATCTTCAGCCATTTACGACCGGTAGCATTTGTGTAGTCCATTTCGTTGATATGTTGTTTATTTTGGAATTTATTTGGAGTTTATGTCCAGTTTCTTCTCAGAGGTGCTAGGTCCTGATGTCTTTCCATCCCCACCAGTCCTGGACAGAGCCCATCGAATAGGCCCCAAACCATCGGATATCCAAGCCAACGGCAAACCACGGGTCTTTATAGTCTGCTTCCACTATTACACCGACAAGGAAATAGCCAGTTGCTGGGGTGCTGTCAATCGGCGACAACTGTTTCATCGGGAAAGGATCTACATCTTTCCAGACTACAACGCTAGCACTGCCAAGAAGAGGGCTGCCTTGTCCAATATGAGACGCAATCTACACGAGAAGGAGGTGCCATTCTCTCTGCGTTTTCCAGCCCAGCTCCGTGTTGACTATGGTGGAAAGAAGCTACAATTTGACTGTCCAAATAAAGCCCAGAGATGTTTGACGACCATTTCTTGTCCGAATTAGTGATATTGTAAGGGCTCCTCCAGCTGGGCTGGTCACATCACTTGAGGATGGTATCTCCGTTCATCCCACGCCACACGAACACAGCACCCAGCACAGCCCTACGCCTACAACCATCAGTACCTCACTTCCCACTACACATGAACGCAGCACATCTCATAGATCACAATCACCAGACTACTGACACCTGCAGCTTGTTATCTAGTGTATATATTCCAGTCACACCATATCCTCATTGCGAGGTATTGTTTTCATAGAGATTACTACTGAGCATTTATTTGTATGAGTTTGCTACCCTGTGTATTGACCCGTTTGTGTTTTTCCAACTTTCGAGATCTGCCTGCCGTTTGTATCGTTGCCTGAGTCCTCTTGTCTTTGACCTGATTTGCCTGTGCCCTCGACAACCCTCCGGATCCTGATATTGTGCTTCAGCTTGTGCCACCGTGTTTGACCTTCGCTGCCTGACTACGCCTTGTCCTGCTCTGTGTACTTTTGCCTGTATTCATTTGGATCCGGTCCTGTACATTGTACTCTTGTTACAGTCTTCTATTAAACCATTTATATCTTACCCCACGGAGTAGTATCGTTACAGATATCTGTGCGTGGGTGAGGTGATGCTTGTTTGTATTCGGCCTGTGAAACAGTTTTTTTTGTATTGTTGCTTTGACAGGCTTTTTAGCATAACGTTCGCCAACTAACCACCTAGGGCTGGCTAATTAGCAAGTCACAACTGGCTAGTTCAGCACGCCCGCCATGTCGAGGCAGGCAGTAGGTTGATGCTCCTGAGTTTCTGTCCATTGTCAAAGGTTCTCATTGGCTATTGGCGTTCCTGTGAAATAAGGCTATTGGTTTACTGAAAAAGCTTTCTTAATGTTAATATGTAGTTTAGGATCTGTCATAGGGTAAGATGGTTCATTTAAAGTTGAATTCATGTTATGTGCTATGACTTTTTTTCTTTTTATTAATTGTTTGCTTGTTGCTAATTGATGGGAGAAAGTAGCCTACACTAGTCTGTGGGTCTATGTTTCCCTTTGAGCGCGCAGTCTGCCCTTAATTTCTGACGATTACAAGCAACTGTTTTAGAAGTTGTGTTCTGATTGATTGCAAAGTTTAGGTGTGTTTTTACATTAACTATTATTTTCACTGGGTAATTTTTCATTCTACATTGTGGAGCCTCACTGACCTTGAGAGGTAATCTGTTTGACTTGTTTAGATGCACTGGAGGAAGAGCAGTGTTATTTACCTGCAGTTTCCCTTATTTGGGAAGGGAAATTTAAGGTCTGGTCAGGGAGGAGAGGGAAGGGGGTGTGGGGAAAGGTCCTGTCTGTCTTTTTACATGTATGTTTTTTCCTTTATCTTCTTCTTTTATTTACTCACTTTTTACTTTATGTATTTACCCATTGTGGTTGATCTGCAGCTACAGTCATTCAATTTGGTTTCTGCACTGTCCTAATGGCTGTAATGTTATAGAGTATTTCTCTTTTCTTTTTTCTTTTCACTTTCCAATGCAACCTAATCTAAGCCATGGCTGATAAATATAGAAATGGTTCCTCCTTAAAGGGATACTTCACCCTACAGCTATCTGGAGGTGCTAGTAGCTTCTCCCAGACATTTGTAGAACAGGAAGATATGTTTCATGCATGCCTGGGTAGTGTAAGAGCAAGATTAGAAAGTTTGCGGGGAATTTACACACGCTGACATCACCGTGTGAGTCCAATGGACTTTGGAGATAGGAAAAATGAATATAGGCATGTGTTCGGTCGCGAAAATTAGCATCCCTGTTATACTGATCTGGCTTTCAAACCTACTCATTAAAGCTTCGGTTGTCCTTGATTTTTTAAGGTATAGCTTGTCTTTCTGTGATGTTTCGATCAGCCATTTTAATGCTAAACAGACGAGGTGGTATGATTTTTTCAGTATGTATAGAACTACAACGCTGGCTTCCTTGTTCCAAGCCCCGCCCACCCGGCATGTTCTCTGGATTCTGTGAAACAGTTCGTAACCAAAGTCGCTGGTAACACAATTGCTACTAACCTAGGATTTGCAGATGAGGAATTTTACAACTTGCTTTTACATTCTGAGTGACATCCAACCATACATGTTTGCGCCTGAGTACACCGAAGAACATTTACAACAAATGGAGTTTGATATTCAGCTTCAACAAGGCAGCATGTTCTACAGATAATCCAGTTGAAACGCAGTTAAATTCTAATTGCCTATAAGTGCTTCTGTGGGAATATGTCCATCCATGTCTACTGAAGGAAAAAGGACTTGCTACAATGAATGGGATCGTGGACAAGCTTTACTTGTAAGGCTTGAACCAAAAATGACTGACGACCACATATGTGTCACTGAATCACTGAAGTTTTCCAGTACACATGGAAAGAGACGTAGCAAGAGGACAATTAACAGATGAGTAAGTTTATTAAACCTATTTTCTGTACCTTGATAATGGAGCACATATCGTGTCTGTGTGGTAATGTTATTGTACTGTATGTGTAGTGTGCCAGCTGTATTTAGTAGCTAGCTGAGTGTGTAAATTACTATACCTTACTGTATATAGGCTACTCTTTCTAAATAAAGAAAAATGGATGGGATACGCTTTCAGGCTGTAGTGCCGGTTAATTTAGCACGTAGATCCCTTTCATAATCTTCCGACCTAAAATGCAGACTGCAGACCCTAACTTTTTATAGCCTATTGTAGTGTGAAAGATTACTCCTTCTTTTTGGGCTTGCTTGTAATTTCTGCAACCAGGTACAGAACGCCAAACAGGCATTTTAAACGCTCCTAATTTTGATAGTGTAGAATTCGCTAATAATTTATTGATGCAGATCCCAGCCTTAAATACACATTTATTGTATTGATATTTGGCAGGGATTTAAATAGTGTCATGGACCCCGCACTGGACCGCTCCAGGTCATGTACTAGTGTTCCCTCTACCATGTCTAAATATTTTTCTGATTTTATAGCCCAGCATGGATGTCTTGATCCCTGGAGATTTCATAACCCTCAATCCAGAGAATATTCATTTTTTTCCCAGTCCACCATACATATTCCCGCATAGATTATTTTTGTAGATGGCTCTCTACTCCCAAGGGTGAAAAACTCTGAATATCTACCCATCGTCATTTCTGATCAGGCACCCTTGGCCCTTGACATAATAATCTCCTCCCATTGTAAGAACCGCCCCCCTTGGAGACTCAATTCTCTACTTCTTTCTGATCCAGCCTTTTGTGACTTCATCTCTACATCTATTGACGATATCCTTAGTTTGAACAAATAGATGGAATATGGTAAATGGACTGCATTTATATAGCGCATTTTTCTGACCAACAATGGCCACCAAAGCGCTTTACATTGTCTCACACTCACCCATTCATTCACACATTCATACACCGACGGCGGTGTCAGCCATGCAAGGCGCCAGCCAGCTCGTCGGGAGCAACTGGGGTTACGTGTCTTGCTCATGGACACCTCGACACTTGGTCAGGACAACCTACTTGACCCACTGAGCCACTGCCGCCCTTATATCTTACTCCTTACTATGGGAGACACGCAAAGCTTATCTCAGAGGGCAGATTATTTCTCACTTATCGCATCAAACTAAAATTAGGAGACCTAGACAGGAGGAGCTTTTCAATGCTATTCTCAGCCTTGACCGCCAATATGCTCTGTCCCCTTCTCCTGAACTGTATAAACAACGCCTCAACCTTCAGGCAGAGTTTGATCTTTTATCCACAGGCACAGCTGATCGGCTATTACTATGTTCTCGTGGCACATACTATGAGTATGGTGACAAAGCCAGTCGCCTTTTGGCTCATCAGCTAAAACGTCATGCAGCTGGGCGATATATATCTCAAATTGAGTGCCCCTCTGGAACTCTTACAATTGACCCTTTGGAGATCAACTGTGTTATTATAAACTATTACTCCTCACTTTACACTTCAGAGTCCCCAGATAATTCTGATTTAATAGTAGAATTCCTGGATAACTTGGAGATACCCACAATTGAATCCACACTGGCTGAGCAAATTGATGCTCCGATGAGATTAGATGAGATCATATGCTCTATCAAGTCTTTACAATCAGGGAAAGCCCCTGGCCCCGATGTTTTTCCCCCTGAATTTTACAAAAGATTTAATGACAAACTGGCCCCACTGCTATTGTCTGTGTTTGAGGAGTCACTGAAGCTGGGCTCACTTCCCCCCACACTGAGACAAGCCTCAATATCCCTTCTCCTAAAAGAGGGGAAGGATCCCACTGCATGTGGTTCATACAGGCCCCTTAGTTTTCTCAAAGACGATGTTAAGGTTTTGGGAAAGTTACTGTCATCTCGCATAGAGGGTGTTCTGCCCAGCATAATATCGCAGACTGGCTTCATTAAAGGTCGTCATTCATTTTTCAACATTTGAACCCTATTTAACATAATTTATTCCAAAGACATAAATAGGCACCCTGAAGTAGTAATTTCATTGGAAATTACTCACTGTCTTCCTTATTAGAGGCAAAATTCACTACTCTTCTTTCCATTATGAAGACTACATTTCAGAAATGGCAGAGTTTACCCATGTCTATGCTTGGAAGAGTTAATGCTGTTAAAATGAATATATTGCCAAAATGTATTTACTTAAACCCTATTTTTACCCAAATCATATTTTAAATATATTGATCAGGCTCTAATCTCTTTTATATGGGGAGGGAAGACTCCCAGGTTAGGAAATCCCTGCTGCAGCAATGTACATTCAATGGAGGGATATCTTTGTCTAATTTTATGTATTACTACTAGGCAGCCAACATCCAAAAGTTTTTGTTCTGGTTAGATGCTCTGCAGACATTGTGGTGCCAACTTGAGGCTGGGTCTTGTGTGTCGGGCATAGTGAGCTTCAGTGACCTACCTTCGACATTAACCACATCTAAAATCTCTCATTTCAAAATTGTATCAAAGTATTTTGTCATTTGATATGCAGACTAGTTATAAAATAGCATGGGAGACTGAACTCAGAACAGAATTCAGAGATGATTTTTGGGAGAGAGCCATCAAGAGGATACGTACCTCTTCGTCATGTGCTCGCCTAAGTCTTATCGGGTTTAAAGTGGTACAGAGACTGGATTTCTCTCAATGTAGATTATCAGAAATATTCCCAGAGGTTGATGACACCTGTGTCAAGTGTGGAGCAACTCCCTGTCATCTTAGCCATATGTTTGCCTTTTTTCACAAACTTGAACATTTTTGGAATTCTATCCTAAATATCCTGTCAGACATTATTCAATTCCAATTAGAACCATGCCCCCTACTAGCTTTTTTTGGTATTACACCAGTCCCACAGCTCCTGAATAGAAGACAAGCAGTTGCTGTTGCCTTTGCTACTCTGATGGCAAGACGTAGGATTCTATTCTCCTGGAAATCCTTAGAGTCCCCTTCTGTTTCACTATGGCTTAACCCTTCAAACGCGATTGACGCTCTACAGCGTCAAAACGTGAATATCTCGCAAACCGTACATGCTTGGTACCGTTGGAAAGGGGAAGATCAGAGTAAAATAATGAGTGGTGGCTCATCTCTGTGGGATAAACACAGCGGGAGCTATGGTGCCTCAAAGTCGGTCATGATTTTTAGACGGTCGCCTATTTTACTAAACACATTACGGACAGGAAGTAGGAAGTGAAAATGACAAAATAACAACTCTGCAATGATGTAGGACATCATACTACATAACACCAACACTTCTATAAATTGAAAAATAGCTGGGATTTCAAAAACGTATAGAAATATAGTGAGAAATGGGTACAACATTTTGATGTTGACTTGTTTGTATGGCCTCTTGTCACA
>JACXGM010005810.1:16886-34301 GCA_016801145.1 Umbra pygmaea
CATGTCTTGTCACATGTTTCTGTTACCCAATGGATCTCTGTCTGTTATCCCTAGTTAATTTCCTTGCCCAGGTGTTGCCCATTGTCTCTTGTTAGTAGTTGTATTTAGGTTGAGTGTTTGGTCCTGTCTCTTGTCGGTCAATGTTCCATGTCGCGTGTCCCTGTTACGTGTCTCGTCGTTGGACTGTATAGTTTCGGTATTCCTGTTCGCCCCTCGTGGCAGTGTTTTCTTTAATTAATAAAGTCATTTGGATTATTTGAACCTTGGCGCCTGTCTCTCACTACTCTATACATTGGAGGCGTGACACCTCTAAACTTTGCACACTGGTCCAGGAGCCCTGGGGGCTTGACAATAAGTAATAAAAAGCCTTATTCATTATAGTTTACATGCTTTTACACATAAAAAACAACAAAATATACATACGTTCTTTAGTTTTTTGGTGATAAATATTTTATAAAACATAAAATTCAATGACCCAGGATGTTGAATTTCATTCATCCATGTTGTAGCCATGGGTCTGTTGAGTCCAGAACCATAAGGCACTTCACTGTAGGTACAAAGTATGACCTTTCTAGAGGCTAAAAATATATAAATATTTATAAATATATATACTATATGCCAGGCGGACCTAAAATCTTTTAGACCTTGAAGGGTTAAACAAAATGTGATTTTTTACAGTGGGGTGATTATTTTCTATAACCACTGTTGTACTGTATGCACTAGGGGTGTCACGATACCAAAAATTCAGTAGTCGGTGCCAATACCAGTAAAATTACACGATTCTCGATGCCGATTTCGATACCACGGTAAAAAAAAGGATTTTCTAAGATTCCAACTACTTGAACTTAAAACATTTATTAAAACACTTGAAAAATATAAGCTATAAAAACATGTGCAATATAGCATAGAACAACATAATAAAGTCCAAATAATGCTCATAGTGCAACAACTACTCCCCAGACACATTCCAGACAGCTTTTTAAAAGGTACTGTGCAAAAACAACAACAGTGAACTATATATATTAAGTTGATTTTTCGAACAAGGATTCGGAATATTGCAGTACCTCCGGGAACGGTGCACCAACAAGTGTAAAAATTAAAAAAAGTATATTATCCTCTGCCGAATGAAGCAGACTACCTAGCTAGCAACTGGAGGCGAAGCCCTTTTCGTTAGCTTTTTATTTTTCCTGCTATTTTTAGTTATCCTCCCCTGACAAAGCTAGCTAGCTACAGTATTGCCAACACTGGCATCTTTGCTATCAGAGTATCGGTACCTACGGTACTTCAAAGAAATGGGCATCGTCAGTGTTTTGTCATCTTAGAACCGGAAGGTTTCGGTAGTATCGGTTCTCGTGACATCCCTAGTATGCACATCACCATCAATCAAAGACACAAAGGCAGATCCAACAATTTCAATTACATGCTAATATGACAGGCACAATTGTTTTCTGTAAAATAAACAATTTTTTTCCAAGGTTTTTTATTAAGAGTATGAGAACAGACCCTTTAACCAAACATTTTACAAAATAACACAAATGAGAATAAAAGAAAGAATCACACAGAATACACATCAACTGAGAAACCAAATTAAATGAACATCAAAATAAATAAATAAAATAATCTAAAAAATAAAAAAACTACAGGGTAAAAAGTGATTGTGAGTGAGTGCATATCTTACTCAAGGAAGTGTTTGTAGTTCTTTGAAATAAGTAATAAAAGGGTTCCAGCATTTGAAAAGGTTATCAGTATTCCCTCTTAGAGTGAATTTCTAATTTTAGCAAGAAAATAAGGTCCTTAATTCAGCTGTATTTACTCAGTGCAACGTATAACATCCAAGTGAAAAATATAACACCAACATATTATTAAAAAACAATTAAAAAACAATCACTGAGTTGGAAAAAGGATCACCCCCTTGTTTCAGTATTTTGTTGACCACCTTTTGCCTTACTTACATCCTTTAGTCTGTTGGGATATGTCTTCACTAACTTTGCACATCTAGACGTTGCAATATTTGACCACTCTTCTTTGCAGAACTGCTCAAGTTCAGGAAAATTTGATGGTGACCGTTTGTGGACTGCTGTCTTCAAGTCATTCCACAGATTTTCAATGGGGTTTAAGTCTGGGCTCTGACTAGGCCATACAAGGACATTCACCTATTGCTCCTTCAGCAACTGTGTGGTCAGTTTTGCTGTGTGCTTTGGGTCATTGTCATGTTGGAAGGTAAATCTTCTTCCCATTGACAACTTTATGGCAGAGAGCATCCAGACAAGTTGGATTTTCTCCAGACACATTGCTTGGCGTGGAGGCCATACAATTCCATTTTAGTCTCATCTGACTGTCACAAATATATATAGCGACACAGAGGCAAGTGCAGGTATAAATTAATATCTTTACTGGGTAACCAAAAGGCAGGTCCTATACAACGTAATACAGCGTATTCCGAGTAGCATGGAGAATTAATCGACAATGAGTACCCAGTACCTAGAGCTTAAATACTCTTCACAAATAATGAAACACAGCTGTGTAATTACGCACGGGTGTGCGCAATCAGCCCCATTGAGTGGAGCTAGAGAACTCCATGGGGAGCACTAACAAAAGGCATATACTAAAGATAATGTAAATCAGACAGTACAGGACCCAGGCAACTAAGAAATCAAAACTCGGGGGACCGAGACCGGTAGGGAGGAGCGGGTGCAGGGGTGTGCGTGACATCACCCCCTCCCAGAGGAGTGGCTCCAGCCGCTGACAAGGAGCAGGACCTCGGACAACCCCTCGGACGAGGGCCAGGACGGTCAGGGTGCAGGCGGTGGAACTCCCGGCGGAGATTGGGGTCCAGGATGTCCTGGGCAGGGACCCAACTCCTCTCCTCCGGGCCGTACCCCTCCCAGTCCACTAGATAGAGCAGGCGGCCGCCACGTCGGCGAGAGTCCAAGAGGGCACGGACAGCATAGGCGGGCTCGCCATCGATGGAAGGGGGGGGATCACCGGAAGGCATCTCAGTGTCCAGGGGACCCCGAACCGCCGGCCTAAGGAGAGACACATGAAACGTCGGTGAGAGTCGGACATGGGCAGGCAATCGGACAGTGTAAGAGACCTCATTAACCCGGCGAACAATAGGATAGGGACCCAGAAACCGGGGTTGTAATTTCCTGCAGGACGTACGGAGGGGCATGTCCCTTGGCCAGGGGGCAACAGGTGGCTGGAACCCTAGAACACACTGGAAAGGGGTGAGTCCCATCGACGTTTGGGTGAGGTAGTTCTGGGCATATTCCGCCCATGGCAGAATGTCTGCCCAGGTGTCCGGTTGGTCACGACAGTAGGAGCAAAGGAACCGTCCTACCTCCTGGTTGACCCTCTCCATCTGCCCGTTGGATTGGGGATGATATCCTGACGACAAGCTCACAACCACTCCTAGTCGATCCATAAACGCCCTCCATACCCGGGAGAATCGATCAACAACTACTAATATGACAGTATGCCCCTGGGACTCCGGGAGGTCGGTGATAAAGTCAACTGAGAGATGTGACCAGGGTCGTTGAGGTATGGGCAATGGACAAAGCTTACCAAACGGCCGGTGACGTGGGCTGGAGCTCTGTGCACAAGTGGAGCATGAGGACACGTACCAGCGAACGTCTTGTTCCATCCGAGGCCACCAATACCTGACCCGGAGCAGGTGTAAGGTCTGCGTAATTCCTGTGTGTCCCGCGGCCAGCGAGGTATGCGTCCAGCGAAGCAGCCTATGCCGGAAATCTGGAGGAACAAACAAACAGTCACGGGGACAATTAGGGGGACCCGGGTGCCGTACCTGTTCACGTCGGATGTCCTCGTCCATGTCCCAGCGTATGGGGGCTACAAGACGCGCTGTAGGGATCACAGGTATCTCCTCTTGGCATCGGTCCTCTCCCTCGTATAGGCATGACAGCGCGTCTGTCTTGGTGTTCTTTGACCCAGGACGACAGGAGAGATGGTAGTCGAACCGTGTAAGAAACAACGCCCATCTCGCCTGCCTCGGATTCAGTCTCCTCGCCGCCCTCAGGTATTCGAGGTTCCGATGGTCTGTCCATATCAGGAACGGATGTTTCGCACCCTCAAGCCAGTGTCTCCATCTCCTCAGCACCTCCACAATAGCCAGCAGCTCCCGATCCCCCACGTCATAGTTGCTTTCCGCCGCGGTAAGCTTCCTGGAGAGAAAGGCGCAAGGAAACAGTTTAGCGGGGTTACCTTGTCGTTGAGAGAGGACTGCCCCCACGCCGACCTCTGATGTGTCCACCTCCACGACGAAAGGCTGGTCTGGGTCCGGATGTTTGAGAATCGGCGTCGTGGTAAACCGTTCCTTTAGGAATCGAAACGCTTTCTCCGCCTCCGCCTCCGCAGGCCCTCCCTTCAACATCGCGGTCAGCGGAGCAGCGATGTCACCGAAAGCCTGAATGAAGCGCCTGTAGAAATTAGAGAAGCTGAGAAACCTCGGTAGCTCTCGGATTGTAGTCGGGACAGGCCAATTACGCACAGCGTCAACCTTCTCCATCTCCATCTCCACCCCTGCCGTGGTGATGTTGTACCCCAGATAGGAGACCGACGGCTGATGAAAGGAACACTTTTCTGCTTTTGCACATAAATTGCACATGCTGTTGGTAGGAAGTGGAATAGATCAGAATGTCGTCGATGTAGACAATGACACTGCATCCCAATAAATCCCGAAACACATCATTTACAAAGGATTGAAAAACCGAGGGAGCATTAGCCAAGCCGTAAGGCATGATTAGGTACTCGTAATGCCCTGACGTAGTGCTGAATGCAGTCTTCCATTTATCACCCACCCTGATTCGGATGAGATTATTTGCGCTGCGTAAATCTAATTTGGTAAAATAGCGAGCGCCATGCATGGATTCTATGGCAGAGTGGATTAATGGCAAGGGGTACCTGTATTTGATCGTGATTCTATTCAGGGCGCGGTAGTCTCTACACGGCCGAAGGCCTCCGTCCTTCTTCTCTACAAAAATGAAGCTGGACGATACCGGAGAGGTAGAGGGTCGAATGTGTCCGTGGGCTAGGGACTCCTGGATGTAGGTGGTCATAGCCTCCGTCTCCGCGCATGAGAGAGGGTAAACACGGCTGCAGGGCAAGGCAGCATCCGGGAGGAGATCGATGGCACAATCACCTGTTCTGTGCTGAGGCAGACAGACAACTTGGGTTTTGGAAAAAGCCAGTAACAGGTCATGGTATTCATGTACCTGTTCATTGGTACCAAATCAGTCACATTAGCATTGATGGAGGGACTTTCAATAGACGTGGTGTGTACAGAGAGAGCGCTACAAACGGGACGGCTGTCCACGGCACATACAGGAATGGGGGTCCCCAGGTCCTCCACTGGTATTCTCCAGGTGTCCACCAAGGCTGAATCAATGAAATTACCTGCCGAACCAGAGTCTAACAAGCCTGACAGAGGACTCATGAAGGGATATTCAGGCAAGGTGACTTTTATAGTAAACACATCACTAGAGTACATGTGTGTAGGAGGGGCAGAGCCTACCTTGTAGGTGTTGCTTGGTGGTTTCTTCAGCCGGCGTGGAGCCCCCTGGGTGTATGGACACTGCGCCACTAGGTGCCCCTCCTCCCCACAGTACAGGCACAATCCAGCCCTGATGCGCCGTGCCCTCTCCAACGGGTTCAGGCGGGTGTGGTCCATTTCCATGGATTCCTCTTCACCCTGGTGGGCCGGTGAGCTGGATACCTTAGCCGTCGACTTCCTACTTCCTCTAATCAGCCAATCCAGGCATATTGCCGTGGTGATGAGTTCGTCTAAGGAAGCGTCCTCATCTCTGCAAGCCAGTTCTATTCGGACCTCCTCCGAAAGGCCCTTCCGAAATAGAGCCAACAAAGTGGTATCGTTCCAGCCACTGGAAGACGCCAGGGTCCTGAACTCTAAGGCGTAATCGGCCGTCGAGCGGGAACCCTGGCGGATATGCAGGAGCTGCTCACTTCTCTCCTGGCCCTCCTTAGGATGGTTGAAAACCTCTCGAAACACTCGTCGGAACAGACCATAGTGCTCCGTCTCTTCCCCGCCTCGTTCCCAGAGCGAGGTGGCCCAATCGAGGGCTTTGTCCATGAGGACCGAGATCATAGTCGCGATCTTCGACCGATCGGACACCCGTGGTCCCGCTCGGTGCGTAAAGTAAAGGGAGAATTGAAGGAGGAACCCGCGACACCTGTCGGGGTTTCCGTCATATCTTTCCGGTAGCGAGAGCTCTGCCCCACGAGCCTCCTCTGTTCCGGAGGGACCAGACGGTTCAGATGCTCGAGAGGAAGGGGCGGTGCGTCGGCCAACGTCCATAGCCTTCAGTCTGTCCAGGACCTCCTCCATGGCAGTGCCCAGGCTTGCGAGTTGGTGGTGGTGTTGCTGCAGTAGGTACCCGTGTTCCTCTACTGAGCTGGTTAGCGACGTCGGTCCTGCTGCCTCCATAGGTAAGGTCGATTAATCTGTCACAAATATATATAGCGAGACAGAGGGAGCGGGTGCAGGGGTGTGCGTGACACTGACCATAACACTGTTTTCCACGTGGCCTTAGAATCTTCAAGATGCGTTTTGGCAAAGCTCAGTCATGACTGCATGTGGCCTTTTTTTTGTCTTGCAACCCTCCCCTACAAGCCACATTTCTGGATAATTTGTGATATTGTTGTCACATTCCACACAATGACCACACTTTGTGTACACCAACAATGTTCTCAATGCTCGTGTTCATGTGTACAGCCCCTGGTGATACTTTGAGCAAAATTTTATGTTGTGTCAAGCATTACACTGTTGTTCTCAGTGTTTTAAAAACAGCGATTTTGAATCTTATCATAGTAGTGCCCCTATCACTCCCATTCAAAAGACGATTTGACCGAAACCAAAATAAGGAAAATCATAAAAGTGGCGTTTCCGTCCTAATTATGCTTTTAAACGAAGGTTTGACTCGGGTACATTAACCATTTGTGACGGATGCTGCGCGGCGAAATATTACATCTCCTGCCAGTTACTGCATTGCGCAACTCAGAACCTCTTGCCGGCTTTTTTTTGTATTTGTCATCCTATTCATGATGCGTGCAGCATAGAATGCACTGTCATTGATTCAAGTCCACATGAGATGTTGGTTTTTTATTTTTTTAAAGACGTACCATCTTTCGCTGAAAATCACATCAACCATTTAGACATACACATGCAATTGTTTTTGAAAAAGGCTACGACAGAGGAGGATTTTGAAAGCAAGGGAATTGAGTTGGAAGATAGTAAGGAGTTTGATAGGGAGGTGGTAGAGGATTACCTGTCTAAGCAGTTTACCCGCGAACCGTATTTTTACCGATGAGCTTTGGGACATGTTGGTGACGGAAACTAATCAGTAATCCGAAAATAATGAATAAATAGCATAATAAATAGTAATTTAATTATGGTGATGATGGTTGATAATGATAATAATAAATACAATAATGTTAATATATAAATACAATACTGGCATAATGAATCTATTGCATAAAAATAGTAAAATAATTATGGCATAATGAGTAAATAACAATAAATATAAATACTCTAAATATACACAAAAAACATAATACATGAAAAGTGTGTCTGTGTCTGTCTGACACATGAAAAGTGTGTGTGTGTGTGTCTGTCTGTCTATTTGTCTGTCTGTCTGTCTGTCTGTCTGTCTGTCTGTCTGTCTGTCTGTCTGTCTGTCTGTCTGTCTGTCTGAGGATAATGCTGTTCAACAGCCAAAGAGGAGAGATGTGAGCCATGGAGGTCAGAGACTGTTCCCAGTACCACCCTAGGACTTTCCCCACCTCTCTCTCATAACAAGATGCCTTGTTCAGTGTGTTGGCATGTTTAAAAATATATTTGTTTTTTGTAATTGATTTATTTATTTTTTCTTCCTCATCTGATTTTGAGATTTTTTTTTAAATGTGTTGGTTTGTTAGAATCCTGTGATTCTTACCTTTAAAATGAATTTTAGTTCAGGTTTATGTACTACAGAGGCTTAGATATTAAGGTTTTGTTAGACATTGAGAATTCTTAGAATTTCTTCAGTAAACCCTCAGGAGATAAGGATATGCATCCTAGAATAACATAGGTTTTTATAGGCGTCTTTAGCAGGTGTTTTAGGAGTAAATGGGGTAAATAAAAGTATGGAGGACCAAGTCTGCCAAAAATAATAAATAAATGAATATGCATCAATAAAAATATTTATACATAAAAATATACATAAAAATTTACAAATATAAAATTATACATTTATTAATCAATATTATTTCCCTATTTATTTATTTATTTATTTATTTCTGTGATCATTTATTTCTGTATTTATTTATTTTATATAAATTTATTTCCATATTCTTTTTTTTCTGTATTTATTTATTTCCGTTTATATTTATTTCTGTATTTCCACATCCTTAAGCTAATGAGGGGGCGGGACTTAGCAAGCAAGCCAAGAGCCGGAGATAGAAACCCTTGATAGAAACAGATTGTGAACGTAAAAACGCAGCTGGGGATGAACCAAGGGTACCACACATGGTTGGTTTTTAGGATAAAGGATTCCTTCACCAACCCCAAAAAACAATGCAATGTCACAAACAGACAGTCCTACCAACTGTGCCGACTACTTGCTTTTTTTGTGGCTTCGGTGTCACCTGTTGTGCTCCGTTATCTACCGTAGCTTGCTCTTTCGCTCCGTCTATCTCTTAGTTTCTGGGTATGATTATGTGTGTGTTTGTGTGTGTTCACGACAACTGAACATTGCACTGACAGTTATATTCTTTGATTAAATGGGTAGGCTACAACGTAGAAGAGAGACACTGGTAGCTATCTTATCCTATTATGCTAATTCAATCTTAAAAAACGAAATATAGTATCCTATTGGGTGTGTTTGAAGTGGACAGGTGTGCCAGACAAATTGAACGAGTTGAAATAGCGCGAATAGACTTGCCTAAACTCAGTAGTAGTGACTGTCCACGTCTGTTGCTCTGATACCGATTAACCAATTGGAAAATGGTGACATCGTGACATACTTTGAGTGACAGCCATTAGCTTAAGGAAGTGGAAATACGGAAATAAATAAATACAGAAATACAAGAATATGGAAATAAATTAATATAAAAATAAATATATACAGAAATAAATGATCACGGAAATAAATTAATAGGGAAATAATATTGATTAATAAATGTATCACTTTATATTTTTATGTATTTTTCTATATATAAATATTTTTATTGATTCATATATTTATTTATTTCTTATTTTGGCAGGCCTCCATAAAAAAATATCCTAGGTTGCATTTTTGCAAGAGTTACGCTTTAAGTTTGATGCTTTTATTCCTTAATGGCTTTTCAACTCTATGCTAAATTAAAAAATAATTATATTCAATGTACTGTAGTTGTTATTCTTAATTGTGTTTTTTTGTAATTGTATACATATATTTAAATGTTTCTGTACACTTGGCTCAGCTAGCTTAGTCTCAATGTGATTCTCTTTATATAAATAAAGTTCAAATAAAATTACTATATTTTCATCTATCTGGTTTTTAAAAGGAGAAGGTAAAAATATATGAACCTTCTTCCTTTACCCTCCTTGTGTCACACTCTTGCATGATTTGTTCTAATGCAGAGGTCTTCAAACCTCTCCTCAGGGATTTTGAATGTTTCAATATTTATGCTATAAACCTATACAGGCACACCTGATTAGGCTTGTCAGCTATCTCAGCCTTTAGTTAATTAATCAAGTGTGCCTGTTCAGCCCAACAACAAACCTGTGAAATGTCTGTGGGTCCCTGAGGAGAGGGCTGAAGACTCTGTTCTAATGGCTTAATAACACAATGAAGTTGTCCTTGTATTTCTGAGTTAAACACTTGAATCCACAATTGCTACCCAGCTAGCCAGAAGTGTCACTTTTGGCTAGCAGGGTAACATATTGTATATCCTTAGTTTTGTTATTGTGAAGACATGTTTTAAAAATCATATGTTTTTTAATGCTGATGTTGTTAGCAGCCCTGTCTAATTGTAGGCCACTACAAAAAAATGTCTATACTATCACCAAATCAATCAATCAAATTTTTTTATAAAGCCCTTTTTACAACAGCAGTTGTCACAAAGTGCTTTGACAATCACCCGGCCTGAGACCCCCAAGAGCAAGCAACACAAGTGTGGCTAGAAAAAAGTCATATGCTCGTCTATTGTGATCATGCACATTATAGCAACAATTACATTTGAAATGTTTGTGTATAAATTAATAATTACAGCAAGCATGCAGTACTATGAGGAAAGAAATTATATTCACAAATTAAAGATGCAGTCTGTGACAGGAAATTAAAAAAACTAATAATACGAAATATTTTAAACATCAATTTCTTTGCATGAATTAATCATTTCTACTGTATAGAAGTATATAGAATCACTCTCATGGCTATGAAATCCGAATTTTAAATTGGGTTGTTTTGATAACAAATCATGAAAAAAACAAATAAACTATAATGTTTCAATAAAATATATCAGTTTCAAAAAAGGAGTTACAGCTAATACTGTGATGTTACAGACAATGAAGCTCAGCGTTAGAATACAGTAAAGCACTCATTGTAGTTATATTAGTATAGTAAATAATGTTGTACTATTTTGTCCCCAGGTAGGTTGACCTCCTCCTGTGATGTTACAAAGAATGGATCTCAGTGTTATGGAGCTCTGGGAGGAACAGTCTATCTACATCTGATCACTGATGCTGAGGAATATGATTGTTTATCTTTAGATAAAGACCAATCTGGAGAATATGTATATATTTTGAAAATCAAAAACAATAAAAGTCTCATCAATGAAATCATCAGATCCAGATCAGCCATCTTCAGGAACAATGGGACATTTATGATAACAAACATACAAAGGAGTGATGCTACTGAATATGAATTTGAAGCATATAAAAGTGGAGTAAAAAAAGTAATCAGAAGATTTAAACTGTCCATTGAAGGTAAATATGAAATATATAACTAACAAAAAACACATTAAATACTGCATATTTTGTAGTAACTTCACAGGAAATATAGTGCTTTCCAAAATTATTTGGTTAGGTTAATTATTTATTATTGTTCTGTGACAGAGGACACAGTATAACGATTGGGTTCCCTGAAGTTGCATGGTTATTTTCCTACACAGCCTCAGGGTTTTCTCCTCAGCTTTCCTCTGAGTGTCTATCCCAAGGAGAGATGAGAGTGTCCTGCTTCTCTGAAAGAGGCAGTCCCCAGTACAGCTGGACTCTGGATGGAAACACACTGGATGCAACCATGGCTTCCCTCAGTAACATCACAGACACTGTCATTCTGAAGAAGGGTATTGTGGGAAGTCTAGCTTGTACAGTGAACAATGACATCAACACTCCAACTGTCACCTGGAACATCACCCCATGTACTGGTGAGATTAACCTTGATCACAGCTCTCATTTACACTGCATCAAAAAAGGAAACACCATAATGTAATAAATATAAAAACATAACATCAATAACTACTATTACCTGACTCGGCCAGAATTACATGAGCTGATTTATTTTTACTAAATTTAAATCTATCTGCAGCTACTTGTGTTACATGTCTGTCTGTTACATTAGTTTGTTTTAATTAGTTCTTTAAATTGTCCTCCAGTACTTTGGATCAATGTGCATGTTTATGTGAAATGTGCTGAGATCTTCATTCTACTGGCAGTCTGTCTGGGATCATACTGGTTTTACAAGAAGAAAACATGTCCTACAGTACAAGGTCTTATATTCACCATGGAACCTTTTTACATATTACTGTATTTTTCTTTAAAGAATTTTGACATTATATTTTGTGGAACTTATCCTCATTCTCTCTTACTGATTCTTTTAATCACCCTCTCTCCTTGCTCACTCTCTACCACTCTCCCTTTGCTTTTCTCTCCAGTTGGCAGTAGAGGCGCTGAAGTCTCTCTGGTGGATCATGTTTGAAATTAGCTCATGAAAAGAAAATCAAGTAATAAGTTGGGCAAGAATGATTGTCAGCAGAATAAAACGTTGACAATGTTTGCTGTAACCCTAGGTTTAAATTAAAAGTGTCATTTAATGTTAGAGCTTTTACACTCCAAGAATAATTGCCGTACAACTGCATCAGCTGTACTGCTATGAAGTATTTTGATCCTGAGGCAACACAGGAGAAGGGTGGAAGCAGAGTGTCGCTCAGCCAGGGGAATTCACCAGCAAAGAAGTCTGCACCACACCTGAACCTAATTCTTGGACTCATTAACCATTATTAGTTAATTATGCCCTGCCTTTTTTTGGGTTCAGTGCTTGTTCTTAAATTCCTGTAATATTTTGTGTCCATTAGCTGCTCAAGTTTTGTGTTTGTAGTTATTGGTATTCTTTAGTGATGGGCAACCAATGCATTCTAAAGCCTTTAAAGCTTTCCTGAAATTGTGCCAAAAAATAATTCACTGCTTGAAGCTTTAAAACACAATTCTGTTCAGTGACATCTGCTGGTGAGAAAAAATCTCATTGTTTTATTGTTGGAGTGTCACACAGTCACCAGGGGCCTCATTTATAAAACTTTGCGGTGGATTTGCGTCAGAAGTGGCGTACGGACGAAATATAGGACGTGCGTACGCAAAGAAATATTCAGATTTATAAAACCGTGCGCACGCACGTCCTACGCACGTTTCCCTTTATAAATCACAATCAACTTTAAATGTGGCGCAGCTTTTGCGGCTGCATGTCACGCCTATAATTGCCCATAAATAGTCAGTGAAACGCCCCGAAATTAATATTCATTGAACCATTGAGAAATCATGGCAAACATAGGGCCCTATGGTTTCCGCGAATCGCGGAATCTATCACTAAAAACGGAATTTACTTATAACATGTAATCTCGCGAAATTTGCATATTTTCGAGCAATCTATCTATAATTTTTTCTATAATCCAAATATATTCCAGTAATATTAACAACTGTCATTGAGTTTGTCCTAATACAAAAGGCAGCAAACATGGAAGATAATTTGCGCTCTATATATATACGCTATATGCAGTGTGTTTCTCTCTTCGCCAGCATGCGCTCCGTAATATAGTTCAAACGTTGTAATCCGCTTGATAACTGACAGCTACTAACAACGGTATTCACTCCATTCTACATTTTCCAATCAAACAATGCTTGTTTTTCTCCATTCAATCACTTATCCAAATGCATATAACTAGGTATAGGCTATATGTTCCTTCGCCTGAAGCAATTCTCTGGCGGTCTTGCTAATCAGGCAGCTCGCACTCAGGGAGTGCAAGGTCGAAATAGCGGGACTGCTGCTGAATGTTATGGCTTTGTTTGTCGTTGTTCCACTTTTCTTCCATATCTTAGGAAATCTTTGTATACTCTTTTATTTTTTATTGTGGTTAGATTCATCTGTAAGAAGAAATAATGTGTTATTAACTTGACTAATATTTCGTGAAATAGCCTTCTGCCTGTCTAGAAATAGGCTAAGTACTTTGATCATATGGAAAGTAAATTTAGCCTACCTGGCAGTGATTGTGCAAACTGTACAGCAAAACTCTCTATAGTATTTTAGGTTCGGGTGCGGGCTTCTGAATGTAACGTTTGTCCAAATCACGGAAATTGGAAAAAATAACGGAAATCACAGAATTTGGAAATAATAAAAAAAAATGTAAGGACTTGAAGTGGGACTGGCACGGCATGGTTTCTCCAAGTGCTCCTCTGTAACGCTGGGCCCAACAGGACGCCCCGAGGAAATCGGAACCGGCTCATAAGCCACTCGTCCTTGTTTGCCAGCAAGTCTTCTTGCTGTCTGAAAATGCGTTCCCTCCGAATCCTTCCATTTGCCACATCTTCTAACAGCGCAAGATCAGCCATTGTGCGTCATTATGCATTGGGTTGGCATCATGGCTTTTTATGACCATGCAGGTGATTGTATCTGATCAGCTTCAGATGTCGGTATTCATGTAATTGTAAATGGGAATATGCGCAAATGGAATTAATTCCAGCTTTCAAAATGGTTAAGACATCTCTCAAGATGGAACAATTGATGGATGGAAATGAAACGGACTAACGGCATATACATGAACACCATGATTCCGTAGCTGATGACATTTATGAACACAACTTTCCCCAGTGGACAAGACATCTATCTAATGCCCAGTAGGCAACACGCAAGCGGGCCACCGTGGCCGCTGAGCTTTTTTGCAAAGCAGCTGACCAGCGGCGCACCGGCGGCAACCCGCATTTTTGCCGCGGTCGCCCCACCAGTGGGCCGCTTTTAATAAACAATACCCTGATCAGCGGCCCGACAGCGGCGCACCCGGGGCAAGCCGCTTTTTTGCACAGAACCCAGCGGGATGCCTCATACCCCAATATTACGCTTTTTAATATTAATAAATAATATAATCAGATTTCACTTGCATCACAAATGACAACGCATTTAATTAAATCCTTACATTTTATTTTTCAAATAGTGCAAGGGCAAGATGAAGTGCAAATGTATTTAATTAAATCTTTACAATTTTATTCACATTACTTTCAGTCCTCCCCAACAATGCAGATAACACTAGTAATAAAAATAATACTCTAATCAATATAAACAAACAAGAAAGTAAAAAGAGAGTCAAACTCCAATGTTTTGTAGTTCTGTAGTGTTTTGTGGGCAAGGGCTGTGCAGTGGCTGTATCAAGCGGTGACAAGCGTTGTGCTGGTGTCGTTTCATCTGTTTTTAGGGCAGGTCCCTTGGACCCCCTTGTCCTCTCCTCCCACCTGCGCGGTCAGCTGCCCCTTTCAGGTACCTGGTGACCTGGTTCTGGACAGCCTCGTCAGTGGCATCCTGGGTGGCAGCATTCTTCCTTATTGCTCCTGTAATACATTAACCCATTAATGTATTTAAATGGTCTGACATGATTGAGAAAAAAGTATTTATAAAATTAACAGGAATCTAATAGCAAAGTACTAAATAACTTACTTTGATAAATAGTCCTGAGAAAAAGGTCCCTGAAGCTGGTGTTGTTCCCAGATCCTGTCCATGTCGTCAAGACTGCAAGAGCGTTTGTGAGAATGCATGGTGGCGAATGCTACCATGCGTTTGTGAGAATGCATGGTAGCATTCGCCACACCGTGTTCTTCAGGTCCTTACCAGCCTTAACAGACAAACAGTGAACCTACAGGTAGAAGAATTTAAAGGTTTTATACTTGAAAGCTTATGTTATGTATAAAGTGATTAGAAACATGTAACATTAAGTTTAAATGCTTTAATGAAAAGAAACCGCTTACCAGGTTGTCCAGGGGGAGCTGAATACCCTGAACATTAGGAAACAACTACCCCACCGGGCCATTTGCTTGGACGCAAGCAAGCACTGGGGCCAACTGGTTTGACACGGAGCGCAGCTCTTCACTCCTTGTGCCTATGTGGCACAAAAGTGAATTACCTGGACCTACAAATAAGCAGTTAAACACCATTATATAACACTGACATATTGCACGTCATTCAGAACAAATGAAGTGTTTTATGAAGACAGAAAGCATAATTCATGTGTTTACCTGACTGCAGTGCCAGCTGGGCCCTCATATGTACAATCTCCTCAGTCTGCCTCTCGATCTTCTCCAAGTATTCTGAAAATACAGTACTTTATTCAGTCCTAAATATCAGGTTATATCACAGCCCTCAGAACTAAATCAATTGCAGTGTCTGCCAATGTTAATTCTTACCTTCACGTGTAGAACTGAAGTCCTTCACCTGGTACTCCAGATGGCGCCGGGGAATACTGGGAGTGGCCCAACCTACAAATACACATACGTATTATGCATACACATAAATGATGCAACTAAGTAAACACTGCAGTAATTACCACATGTAATTCACATACCTACAGGGCTGCAACTTGGTGCGACTTGGAACCTCATCGTCGCTGTCCCCAAAATACGAAGCCTGGTATTTTGGATTAGCCTGGCGTTTTCGCTTCATTGTCACATCATCAGTAGTTTCCATGCTGGAACCGTTTTCACTCCTCTGACAATACACACGCGCAGCCTCCCACAAAGCATTTACCCTAAAAAACACATTTGTATTTCAAGTTGTTATGAATGGTTATTGCAAATATCCCAGCATGTTTGATTAGTTCATAGGGGACAGCCTCCCAGGTGGTGAACAAGACCTAAGAAACAAGCTCCTGTAATACATTAATCCGTTAATGTATTTAAATGGTCTGACATGATTGAGAAATCTGTATAAAATGAACAAGAATCTAATAGCAAAGTACAAAATAACTTACTTTGAAGAATAGTCCTGAGAAAAAGGTCCCTGAAGCTGGTCTTCTTCCCAGATCCTGTCCAGGTGGTCAAGACTGCGAGAGAGTTTGTGAAGATGCATGGTAGCGTTTGCCACACCATGTACTTTAGGTCCTTACCAGCCTTAACAGACAATCCGCAAACCTATAGATAGAAGAATGTAAAGGTTTTATACTTGACAGCTTATGTTATATAAAGTGTTTAGAAATATTTAACATTTAAGGTTAAATGTTTGAATGAAAAGAAACTGCTTACCAGGTTGTCTTGAATGTCCATGTCCTGTCGCAATTGGGAATCAAACTGCTGCAGGTCTTCCAGGTTGCTCTTCAGCCTGCATCTTGTTCTTCTCCAAAATACTCTGAAAATACATTACAGTCCTAAATTATATCACAACACTCAAAAATCAAATAATTGCAGTGTCTGACAAAATGTTAATTCTTACCTTCACGTGTAGAGCTAAAGTCCTCCACCTGGTACGAAACAACGGAAAACGTCATGATCTGAAAGCAATGTTTAGAAATGAGGTTTAGCAAAAAGGCCTACATAACCCTAAAAAAATAGACACAACATATTTAAATCTCTAAATATAATAAGAAACTCTAAGCTAGGTAACGTCTGTACCGGTTTGTTATGCAAATCACAAAAGTGCAACCTTGCTGATAAACACCAAATATTGGACTCACATGCTACATTGTCAGTCATTGCCTGTGCCACAGGTGCTGTAGTTTCCCCATCTGTTCCATCAATACTTTTCACTTCTAGTGTCAGTGTGTCCACTAGTAGAATAGCATGGAACAGCACCTGGTACAGCACCTGGTGTAGCAGTACAAGCAGCTGCTAATTCCTGTAAGTGATCTTGAACAGGCTCCAGTATTCTCCTCCAGTAGACGTGTCTGTATAAAAAAAAACTGTTAATAATGTCACGAAACAGATATGATGGCTGTGTGTAGAAAAAGTTAATTAATGGGAACAAACACACTAACATTTATCAACCAATCGATTTAAATTAACAGGTTTCTTTAACCTTTAATTAACCAGTTAGGCCGATTGAGAACAGATTCTCGGGAAAGTGATAAAGAAATTATACTGTTTAGTAGGGAAACCAGTTTGATGGGGAGAATATA
>JACXGM010005811.1:0-34213 GCA_016801145.1 Umbra pygmaea
TGGGAGCCCTGGCTCAAGCAGGGTGTCTGGGAGCCCTGGCTGAAGCAGGGTGTCTGGGATCCCTGGCTCAAGCAGGGTGTCTGGGAGCCCTGGCTCAAGCAGGGTGTCTGGGAGCCCTGGCTCAAGCAGGGTGTCTGGGAGCCCTGGCTCAAGCAGGGTGTCTGGGAGCCCTGGCTCAAGCAGGGTGTCTGGGAGATCCAGCGGTGACGTCAGCGACAGGAATCCTGACATCAGCGACGGGGGTCCGGACGTCATCGACGGGGGTCCGGCCGGGGTTCCGGACGTCAGCGGCGGCTGAGCAGGGGGTCCGGACGTCAGCGGCGGCTGAGCAGGGGGTCCGGACGTCAGCGGCGGCTGAGCAGGGGGTCCGGACGTCAGCGGCGGCTGAGACGAGGGTCCGGAGATCAGCGGCGGCTGATCGCAGACAACCGGGTGAGACTGTGGCGGAGGACAGACTGCTGCCGGAGGCTCAGTGCAGGCTGCTGGTAGCTCTGGGCAGGCTGCTGGTAGCTGTGGGCAGGCTGCTGGTAGCTGTGGGCAGGCTGCTGGTAGCTCTGGGCAGGCTGCTGGTAGCTGTGGGCAGGCTGCTGGTAGCTGTGGGCAGGCTGCTGGTGGAGACTGTGGCAGTGGGCAGACTGCCGGTGGAGACTGTGGCGGTGGGCAGACTGCCGGTGGAGACTGTGGCGGTGGGCAGACTGCCGGTGGAGACTGTGGCGGTGGGCAGACTGCCGGTGGAGACTGTGGTGGTGGGCAGACTGCTGCCTGAGGCTCTGGCAGAAGGTAAGGCTCAGGCTCGGGGACAGGAAAAGACTCAGGCTCCGCCGATGGGGTTACAGCAACCTCTGGGTGTAGGGAGCCCTGAGCGGAAACAGCGGCCTCTGGTGGCCTGGAGGCTTGAGCAGAAACAGCGGCCTCTGGTGGCCTGGAGGCTTGGGCAGAAACAGCGGCCTCTGGTGGCCTGGAGGCTTGGGCAGAAACAGCGGCCTCTGGTGGCCTGGAGGCTTGGGCAGAAACAGCGGCCTCTGGTGGCCTGGTGGCTTCTGATGGAGACTGTGGGGAGGCCATCTTCGGGAGAGGACCGAACATACTCTCCAGTAGGTGGGTGAACCCCTGGTGATCCTCCAACAGAGGGTGGTTACCCTCCCACACGGCCAAGGCGAAGGACAGCGCCGACCCCTCCAGCTGAGAAATCGCGAGGGCCACCCTATCCTTCTCCTCAAGGGGTCTCCTCTCCTGCCTCCTCACCAATCCCCTAACCAACCCTACCCTTGGTATGGGATCCCTAACATGGGACCCAAAGGGAGCACGGGGGGGATAAACTGGGGCAGAAACAGGTGGCCTAGGGGGAGTAACAGGTGGCCCAGGGGGGGTAACAGGTGGCCCAGGGGGGGTAACAGAGGCCCTAGGGGCAGGAACAGAGGCCCTAGGGGCAGTAACAGAGGCCCTAGGGACAGTAACAGAGGCCCTAGGGGCAGTAACAGAGGCCCTAGGGGCAGTAACAGAGGCCCTAGGGGCAGTAACAGAGGCCCTAACAATAACCTGGGAGTTAGTGGGGTAACTAGCCTGTGGCATGGAAGACCTAGAGGGGCTACCAACACTGGCCACAGAGCTAGCGGAGCTAACGGAGCTAGCTAGGGCTCTGGAGGGACTAGCGGTGCTAAGGAGGGATTCAACCTGGGAACTAACGGGGTCAGGGGAACTAACACTCAAACGGGGTGTCCTATAAAGTGGACTACCACCCTGGACTTGGGTGCTAAGAGATATGCTAGTCCGTAAACTACGGGACATGCTAGCCTGTAAGCTAACGGGTGTAGCTGGAGGGCTAGTGGAACTACTAATAGAACCGGAGAGACCAGTCTGAAAGCAAGGTGAGGTAGGCAGAGAACTAGATGGGTTAGGACAACTGTAAGGACAGGAAATATAGCTAGAGGGGCTATTTGACCTAGCCGGGGTGCTAACCGCGCTAGCCTGGGGAAGCCTGGCACAGAGGAGAGTTAGGAGGGCCGGAGAGTGCAACTGGGGGCCGGGATGCCCCCTTGTAAAGGTAGAGAGGCCTACCGAGTTGGATGGCGTCCCGGATCTTGTCCATGAGACTGGTCCAGGCTTCACGCACTTCCTCCTTCTCATTGCCCTCGTCATCCCAGGGCGAAAACTCCCCGTCGTCCTCCACAAAACACTCTTCCGGAGCCTCTCCACATTCCTCCAGCCAGCGACTACCGAAACAGGCTACTCCCTCGGTGTCATATTCCGCATCCTCCGGGGAGTAGTCCATAGCCCGGCCCTGCTGAAATATCAGGCGGTTAATCCGGTCCAGCTCGCCACTGGAACGTAGTCCCCCGAGAGGGAGGGGAAACTCCTTCGTCTGACGGCGTGTTACGCCGTTCTTCCTTCGCTGTCTCATTATCGAGGTTCGTCAATCTGTCACGGTTCTCAGGTATGAGGATTGAGAGACAGGCGCGAATGTTGCAATCTTCCAAATAACTTTTATTTGCATAAAACAAAACTGCCGCATGGGGCGAAAAGGACTCTACAAATACCAGGACACAGGAACACGTAACAGGATACATTGACGAACAAGGACAAGGAGGAAACACAAGGGCTAAATACTAAAGCAAATCAGGTACAATAGGGTACACCCGTGCTAATCACCATGTAAAGTAAACACCGTCCCACACTGATGACATCAGACCTGCACCTGTGAGACACGGAAGGGACACCAGGGGGAACCAAAAGACCACAATACATTAGGGAGCACTAAAAGGACCGTAACTAAACCACTGTATATATAATACTGAATACACTGAGGACGTAAGACAGAACACAGGAGACATCACTGACATAAAAGGAACATAAACAGCCTAACCTAGGGCTGGACGTTACACACAATTTATGCATCAATATTACAATTAGGTATTTATCATGAGAAATTATAGAGCTTTGAATCTTGCAGTCAAAATTACCAATCACAGCAATTCTAGTAGTTATTTAATTCCAGCACTTCTAGTGTTAATTCTCTAATTTACCGATGCGTGTCTGTGGAAGGAAATGTCCACTGTGCGTCAGGTGCAAAATAGGAATGATACATGCTTCGGTGTAAAAAGTCAATTGTGCTGGGTGCAAGATAGGGCCCTCAGAATGGGTGTATTGATCGATGGAGGTTTCAGAATCTACGGGCTTGTGAGTACTCTTTCTCCCGTATTGTCTACTTTTTTGTTGATCACTCACTCCTATCGACTGTAACGTCTTCGGAATATTTACCAATTGTAATATCAGATCATGAACCCCTTACTCTTGACATTCATCCCTGTACTCCTTTAAACTGGATATTCAACTCCCTTCTTTTATCTGATGTAGTTTTCTGTGGCTTTATCTATACCTCCATTGATAACTTCCTGTATTCTAAACAAACAAGCTCAATCTCCCCATCGCTCCTATGGGAGAAACTCAAGGCCTATCTTAGAGGTGATATTATCTCTTTCTCCTCTCAGCTAAATAAAACCAGGAGGGCTAAATTGGATGACCTTTCAAAAGCTATCCTGGAACTAGACTGCCAATATGCTCAGTCACCATCCCCAGAGCTATATTAGCAATGCCTGAACTTGCAGTCTGAATTGAACCTTTTATCCACCAAGGATGCAGAAAGGTTGCTGTTGCATTCGGGGGCTACATACTATGAGCATGGTGACAGGGCAAGCCTTCTGTTAAATCATTGTGCTGCCATGTGAAAGTACTTGCAAAGTTGATAGTGAGATGTCTTGAAGTAGTCTTACCAGGTGTCATTTTGGAGGAAAAGACTGGCTTTATCAAGGTTAGACATTAATTTTTCAGTATTTGGTCCTTGTTCAACCTTATTTATTCCAAACTGTCCTCAAACTCCCCCAAGCTTGTGGTCTCCCTGGATGGAGAGAAGGCCTTCGATAGAATTGAATGGGAGTACCTGTTTGATCTGCTTCAAAACTTGGGATTTAGGGCTAGTGTATGTACCAATGACACTTGCTCTGACTACTTTGGCCTGAAATGTGGGACCAGGCAGGGTTTTCCATTGTCCCCCTTTCTCGCCATTGCTATTGAGCCCCTTTCGACACACTGTAAAAAGTAAAACATTGGATTAATTCAATAAATTTGAAGTAACCATTCACAATAACTATTTTACCTTGACCTAATGTTCAGAAACCATTCAGTTCAAATTAATGTTCTTCATTTCATGCAAACTCTTTTCTTAATTTGGTGTAAATCAATATTTTTAAACTGTCTTAAATGAAAAAAAATGCTTTAACTGACTTAATCTAATTAACAGTTTACTTCAATCTGAAATATGTATTCTTTGCAAGTAATATAAAAAGGCTTCACAACTGGCTAATCTATCCATCTATTCATCCATTTTCGTCAGCCAAGACAGCCCCTCCACACCCAGAGCTTTCAGCATTTCTAGACGGATCTCATCAATTCCTGGGGCTTTTCCACTGTGGAGTTGTTTGACTACCTCAGTGACTTCCACCAGGGAAATTGATTTATCATCTAGCTCTGTCTCTAATATAGAGGGCATAGAAGTAGGATTCAGGAGTTCCTCAAAGTGCTCCTTCCACCGCCCTATTACCTCCTCAGTTGAGGTCAACAAAGTCCCACCCTTACTGTATACAGCTTGGATGGTTCCACCTTTCCCCCTTCTGAGGTGGCGGACGGTTTTCCAGAAGCACTTTGGTGCCGACCGAAAGTCCTTCTCCATGTCTTCTCTGAACTTTTCCCACACCCGCTGCTTTGCCTCTTTCACGGCAGAGGCTGAAGCCCTTCGGGCCCTTCGGTACCCTGCAGCTGCCTCTGGAGTCCTCCGGGATAACATATCCCGGAAAGACTCCTTCTTCAGTCGGATGGCTTCCCTGACCACCGGTGTCCACCACAGTGTCCGTGGGTTACCGCCCCTTGAGGCACCCAAGACCCTAAGACCACAGCTCCCCACCGCAGCTTCAGCAATGGAGGTTTTGAACATTGTCCACTCGGGTTCAATGCCCACAACCTTCACAAGGATGCACGAAAAGCTCCGCCGGAGGCATGAGTTGAAGTCTGTCGGACAGGGGCCTCCTCCAGACGTTCCCAAATCACCCGCACTACCCGTTTGGGTTTACCAGGTCTGTCCAGAGTCTTCCCCCACCCCCTGACCCAACTCACCACCAGATGGGGATCGGTTGACAGCTCCGCCCCTCTCTTCACCCGAGTGTCCAAAACATATGGCCTCAGATCAGATGAAACGATTATAAAATCGATCATTGACCTTCCGCCTAGGGTGCTCTGGTACCAAGTACACTTATGAGCATCTCTATATCCATGACTAGCACAGAAGTCCAACAACGAACAACCACTCGGGTTTAGATCAGGGAGGCCGTTCTTCCCAATCACGCCTCTCCATGTGCCTCCATCATTGCCCATGTGCGCGTTGAAGTCCCCCAGCAGAACTATGGAACCCCAACTGGAGCCCCATACTGGACTCAATTCAAGGTCTCCAAGAAGGCCGAATACTCTTAACTCCTGTTTGGTGGAAATGCACAAACAACAGTCAGAGTTTTCCCCCCAGCAACCCGCAGGAGCAGGGAGGCGACCCTCTCGTCCACCGGGGTAAACTCCAACATAGCAGCGCTCAGCCGGGGGCTTGTGAGTATCCCCACACCCGCCCGGCGCGGCGCCTCACACCCTGGGCAACTCCGGAGAAGAAAAGAGTCCAACCCCTATCCAGGAGAATGGTTCCAGAACCGAGACTGTGCGTAGAGGTAAACCCCACCAGATCTAATTGGTAGCGCTAGTTCCGGCTCCTTCCCCCACAGAGAGGGTAAACCCGCACCAGTTCCGGCTCCTTCCCCCACAGAGAGGTGACATTCCACATCCCCAGAGCCAGCCTCTGCTGCCCAGGTCTGGTCCGTCGAGGCCCCTGACCTTCACTACCACCCATTTGGCAGCGCACCCGACCTCAGCGGTTCCTCTCACAGGTGGTGGGCCCATGGGATAGAGAGGTGCCACGTTGCTTCTTCGGGCTGTGCCTGGCCAGGTTCCGTGGCAAACCCGGCCACCGGGTGCTCGCTGACTGGCCCTCCATCCAGGCCTGGCTCCAGACGTGGTCTCTCTTCCTCTTCCTTGCTTCTTCATTGGGGTTTTTAGTGAACCATTCTTTGTCTGGCCCCTCACCTGAGACCACTTTGCCATGGGAGACCCTACCAGGAGCACAAAACAGCAGACAACACATCCCTCAGGTTCATAGGGATACACAAACCTCTCCACCACGTTAAGGTGATGGTTCTCGGAGAGGCTGGCTAATTTAATAATTTGAATTTCTCTCAATATTATTTTTTTTTTTAAATGAGTCAGACTAAATGTTCTTTTAAATTTTTATTAACATGAAGAGCATTGTTTTAAAGATTAGACATTTACCTTTTTTGGCAAGACAAATACATGACAATTTCTGTAAAACAGTACATGTATTGTTTGCACAATGACCATAAAAACCAATAAGCACATTGAAACATGAGTACAACATGAATTTTGTTCAGTCCTCTTCAAAATAGGACCTACCAACAATTTGAAATATAGGTCTTGAGAAGAGGCATCCTGCCCATTGACGTGCCCCCTCAGATTTTTGAGCCAAGTGGGCTTTCCTTGTATATCTGTATTTGTGGGCACATGTTTCCGTGTGTTGTGCTCCCTTAAAAAAAAAATAGCGACGCCTCTAGTCGAGTAAAAAAATAAAAAGGAACATGAAACCATTTTTTGAAATGGGGTTTTACCGGTCTCCACTCAAATGTATTTTTGTATCAGTGCATGCATTATCATAGTCCGGCAGTGCTATAACATTAATTTTAAAACATGTTCAGTCCTCTTGACCTACCAACAAGTACATATATTTTTTGCAATGACAAATAAAACCAATAGGCTCACTGAAACATCGCCAAATCCAGTGAAAAAACAAACAACTACTGAACTACTACATATACACTCACCTAAAATATTATTTGGAACACCACACTAATACTGTGTTTGACCCCCTTTCGCCTTCAGAACTGCCTTAATTCTATGTGGCATTGATTCAACAAGGTGCTGAAAGGATTCTTTAGAAATGTTGGCCCATATTGATAGGATAGCATCCTGTAGAAGATGGAGATTTGTGGGATGCACATCCAGGGCGCGAAGCTCCCATTCCACCACATCCCAAAGATGCTCTATTGGCCTTTGGCCACTGCTGTTTTCTTAAAGAGTCTGTGTGGCTGGGCAGTGCAGTGTGGCTGGGCAGTGCAGTGTGGCAGGGCAGTGCAGTGTGGCTGGGCAGTGCAGTGTGGCTGGGCAGTGCAGTGTGGCTGGGCAGTGCAGTGTGGCTGGGCAGTGCAGTGTGGCTGGGCAGTGCAGTGTGCCTTGGCAGTGCAGTGCAGTGTGGCTGGGCAGTGCAGTGTCGCTAGGCAGTGCAGACAACAAGCTGGGAAGTCTTCATTGTGTATCTCAAGAGGGAGGGTGCTATGCTTTGGGGTAATAACTGGGTACAGGACGACAGTTGTGGCTTCAGGGTCTAGCTGGATCACTTTTAGAACAGTGAGGTCCTTAATTACAGATGTAGAGTTCACATTAATGAACATGTCTCCAAAGTCAGTGTCTTTATGCTGTAGATGTATATGGCATCCTAGTCCACATGCATTTTTCACATCCTCAATGAGGTCTTCCACAGTATCGGGAATGTGCAGCTCCATTCTCATGGAATCATTTTTGCTGACAATGACCAGCAAGCGGACAGGTGCTATTTCCGCCATGGTGTCCTGAGAGAAATTAGAAAAGTAATGACTGTAGATGGACAGAGTAGAGACAGAACAAACAGAATAATAGAGAGAGTGTTAAATAGAGAAAGACCACAACATCTTTAGTCATTTAGACCATCAGCACAAAAACCGAAATGTATAGGCCTATTCAAACAACAAAATGCACAGTACATATGGTGCTGTTTAGCCTGGATTTACATTTTTGCATTGACGGCTCACTTTCAATTACCTGAAATGCCCCTGCAAGCTTATTGACATTGATCACAGAAGTAGCATTAGGTTACCTTAGCATGTTCCTTGCTATTGTTTAACCTTAGTTGTAAAATGCCGCCATGTTAAGGCTATACCGCTAATCTCAAAATTAACATTATAATAACTTCTAATCTGCACGTCTGTTTATTAAAATGATATGATGTTAATGCTATTCAAGAATTTAAATGCTGAATGAGCCTCCCTGATACATTATGCTAGTACTAGCTATATGTCATGCTAGCATGCAAACGGTTACATTAGCGGTCACTGCCATTAACTAACAGTAAAACGGTGCCAAGCAGGACGTCTCAACTGGTCTCCTTATAAAATTATAGTATGAGTGCTCAAGTAAAGGGCACATCTTATGCAAGGATAATGCATAAGTGCAATTTTGGTTAATTCCTCTTACCTGACGAACGTGTCCTGTTCAGCCGACCGCAACCGCTTTCGGTCTCTTCCAGAGCTTTCTCTGCTCACGCATGATTCCTCCAACCGTTTGTCTCTAAATGTGCATGCGCGAATCATGCTTAATCTAAAAAAAGTATTTTGATCAATGTATAATGTCAGATCAATGGTCAAATTGACATTTTACATTATGTTCAACTACAAAAATAGGATCATTATACACATAAATTAGTAAATTTAATTCAAGTAAAAAATCAAATTTTTTAGGCCACGGTAATGAGAAAGTACAAATTAAATGAACGATAGCCATGTTTTCCTTTTCACAGTGTAGCATTGCGGGCCTCTGCCTCTTTCCAAGGTGTATTGTGGGAAGGCATTGAGCATAGGCTATCTTTGTATTCTGATGACCTGCTGCTCTATGTACATAACCCTGCAACTTCCTTACCCTCTATTCTCTCCCTTCTGGAGAAATGTTGTTCATTTTCTGGTTATAAGCCAAATCTCCAAAAGAGTGATTGCTTCCCAATCAATCCAGCGACATTGCAGCTTCAGCAGATAAACTTGCCCATTCAGGTTAACCGCTCTGACTTCATGTACCTTGGAGTGAATGTGACTTGCTCATTATCTGTCCTCCTCTTTACCAACGTTGCCTACCCCCTCATCCAGATGAAGGCTGATTTTCAGATGTAGGGTAATTTACTTCTGTTACTTATAGGTAAGATTAGTGCTGTTAAAATGAATTTATTTTACTGTGCTATTAAAATGAAATTATTTTACCTCTTACAGTCTATCCCGTTGTTCTTGCCCAAGTCAATTTTTTTGTCAATTAATCAGGCTGCCACTTCATTCATTTTGGGAGGAAAGTTACCCAGAGTTCATAGGTCTTAACTTGAGAGAAGAAAATTCAGTGGAGGGGTTGCACTTCCCAATATTCTTTATTACTATTGGTCAGCCAACTTTCAGAAGCTCCCATTCTGGTTCCATTCTCCAAGTACTCCTTGGTGCCACCTGGAGTCACTAGCATGCACGTCTACATCTTTGGAGTCTTTACTTTGTTCTGCTCTCCCTTTCTCGATAGACTGGTATCCTGTGGTACAGTCCACAATAATTATCTGGTACCAGTATCATATGTTTTTATCCTTCTCCAGTAGAAGTCTTCCCAGCCCCCATCAGTATCTCAATAGCTTAGAGATGTTCCCTCTTTTTGCATTTAGAAAAAAATAAGTATTTTCTTCTGGGATTCACCAGGACATTTTTTAAAAGGTGGCAACCTTTTATTTTTATTTTGAGGCCCTCCAGAGACTGCCTGATTAACTGTGTGTGGATGTTAGCTTAGTTTATTTATTTACTGTAAAAAAATCTCCCTAAAAAAAATCCCTTTTTGAGGGAGGACATACTGTAACTATTGCTTTTTTAAACCATGGGTTAGAATTAAGCAGTTTTCTCTGACTAAAAGTGAAAGATTAGTGAGAATAGCCTGGCAAAGGATACAATGTGATTGAGAGAGGACGCAAAATGAAAGACTGACTACTTTTCCATAGAGAGAGGCAACCATAGGTAGCTGTTGTACAGTTAAAATAAATGCAGTTGACTTTCATAGCACATCAACTTGTTATTCTCATGTGTTCCCTGATCGCTAGAAAGAAGTGTCTTGAGTCCAAGTCTGAGTCGTCAAATGATCGGGTCGTGGACCCTGAACATAAATACTTGAGTCAGAGTCCTGGAATGGTACTTCACTATGTTGTGAACTACTTTTACTTTCTTGGATACATTGCTAGCAAAGTGTCCAAGAAAGTCCCTAGTTATCTTATCAAGACCACCTGTGTGGGCCCAGTTGCTATTTAAGAGCTGCTGGTATAGTGCTGGTATAGTGGGAATAAAATAAGCAGAGAGCAATACAATCAAAGAACTGCCTAATTCGTAAAGGAATTCTCTTCAGAGGTAGGTTTGAATGTGTCAGCCACTGCCATGCCCAGAAGACTTTACTACCGGAGCAGGGTACAAACCACTAGTTATCTTTAAAAACACACTGACAATGTTACAGTTCCTAAAAGACCCTGAAATTGTATTGTGGACAGTTGAGAAAAATATTAAAATGATAAGTGATGGCAAAGTGTAGAAAATAAAGTTCTCAGTATACCACCTAATTAATGAAATATAGTTAAAGCTGTGTTATGGCTTGCACATGTACAGTATGCCTGCCAGTTAGATCCATTTAGAACACCATTGTGTTCCTTGTAGTTTCCTTTGTAAAAATGATTCTATATTAAACAAAATGAAACCAAAATGTTTTTTCTTTCAATGTTTTCCTATGGTGACAGCTGTCACGTACACAATTTTTGTCAAAGATAAAAAACGTATAGGTAACATTGTTTTGAAAAATGGCTTTAGCCAAATATATAATATTTTCATGATGGTCATATGTTTATAGTGGTGGATTACCCCTTTAAAGTAACATCAAGGTTACGTAGGTATGCCCTAGTTGACACTGGGAGTGTGTCTTCCCTCTACACATTGACTGATGCTACCAAGACAAAGAAATGTTGTGAAGCTCTGTCTCAATTCATTGAGGGTCCCCACTTTGACGTGAGACAGCTCACTGTGTCACTTCTAAATGTACAGATTCCTGTTGACTAGGAAGCCCAGGTAAGCGATGTTGTGTGCATTCACCTGACAAACTCCTACATCAGCATTGTGCTTTACCAGTTAATTAACTTGAACAAGCATTGAAAAAATGAATGGCTATAGTATATACAGTATATAGTAGGGGAGCTAATAATTAGATATATAAACATGTCACCTTTCTAAAGTGCAATTCACAGTCTGACCTAATAATAGCCTACTTTTATTGTAGATACTGTAGTATAGTTGTCAACACTATGATCATGTTAAAATAATACAATGACTTTGTATTTAAATTAACCTTTATTGATACAGAAAGAAATCAGACTGAGACCACTGGTCTTTGTTCCATCTGAGCCATGTGTATAGAGAAATAAAATAAAATTAAAATAAACACAATTAATAATAAAAATGACATTAAACAGCAAACATTAAGCATAGCTCTGAATGTCCTAAAGACAACACATCAAGCTAAAGGTCTGTAAAGAATTCCAATTGTAAGAGACATGGTTGACAAATGTTGTTTTCCTCAACTGAAGGTTCCCCAGGTATGTCCAACTATATCCACACTTGTTAGATAGCCCCTGAAATTTCAGTTCATTTTTAAGGTAATACAAAACTGCAGTTTGCACATTATGGCCTTGTATACAAATGTCAACCAATGTCTGGCCCTTCTTCAGACCAGGGAATCCCAGCCAATTGCAGTGTACAAAAGACAATGATAAGTGCGGAAATCCACAACAGTAATAAAACAACAACATTTTTCACCTGGCCAGCTCAGGTTTGCACGTAGAGTAGCAAACTCAACTCAGTTGCTCACCTACTTGGTCTAACAAAGCAACCTTATCTCTAAAAGGTTCTTTATTGAAAAAAGTAAATGTGTCCACTGATGTAAATTTGATTTAGAATTTCTTTTAGATGCTCACGTCAGTTACATTGCATATACCATATATTTGCAATAGCTGTTTAAACTATCAGCTATGTTCACTCTAAGAACAATCTAACATTAAGTTTAAAAATAGTGAAGTTCTCCTTTATTGTGACAACCAACCAAATGATGTGCATTAGATTGAATATTCATTATGTTGTTACTGGTACATACATGTAAATTAATACACTTGAACCATGCATAATACAATAGTTCACATAAGAATCTCTTTGTAATGACCTTCTTTTCTAATGTCATTGAAGCTTATGTCAGCTTATAGCATTGACACACTGTAAATCCTGATAAGGTGTTCAGCTAGCGGCCAGTGAATGAACATAACCATTGGTTTATATCATAACAATGACATAATATATGTCAGTTAAGATAAGAAGACACAACTATGTATGATATACAGTATGTTGACATTATTATGTATCCCCTGTTGACCTGTTGGCTTATATCACATTGATAACGCACTATGACAGTGATAAGTAGCTTTTAATGTATATAGCAATAAGGCATGAGGGGGTCTGATATATAACCAATATACATTGGCTGTGAGCTGTTCTTAGGCACGATACATTACCGAGTGCCTGGACACAGCGCTTAGCCATAGTATATTGGCAATATATCACAAACCCTCAAGATGAATTATTGCTATTATAAACCAATGCAATTAGAACAGTAAAATGTGGTATGATGTCATACCCTTGGTATATGCTATCGTACACCGCGCCTGTCAGTCAATCAGCATTCAGGATTGAAACCATCCACTTTATAAATATGCTTGTTCAGAGATATCTGTGAGATATTCATAAGTGTCCCTACACAAGTTTATTCATATGTAATAGCTCTGTCTTCAGCATACTACATGGTAACAAATGCAGAAAAACACAGACTGCCTATCTGGTTATTGCCTCAGCCATTTTATGCTGTGAAGGCCTACTCAGAAAACAGATACATCAAGGCATCCATACAGTGTACGTCATCACTGTGAGTTAATCAGTTGGAAAATAAAACTGTGGTATTCTAATAAGTCATTTGTCAATTTTTACAACCCCAGACACATTGATCCATGGGGATTAATGAAGATGCTTCATATTGGTGTAGATATGAACAGGGAAGATTCTAGTGGCAGTAATCAGTCATGCAGGATATTTCTCCTACCTCGTTTTCTGTTCCAGCATTGGACCAAGTCACTCCAAATGGGACTTACTTAATCTGAAAAAGGAGAGGGGGGAATTAAAGACCAACAAGGATTTATTACAGTGTCTAAATACATAGGATGAGGCATATTTGAATATAAGGTCCATTGTCTGCACAACACTGATGTGCAAATTAATATCTGAGACTTTAATAGAAGAGTAAATACCGTATGCATAAGGACTTCATTACGTTCATAATCATTCACATCACATTCTTAACATAATGCAATGAAAACAAGAGTGTGTTAGGTAAATGACCCAAGTACATTTAGCAAAATGTAGAAATAAGTTATATCAAGTTAAACAGATTGGTGAATATTTTAGCACAGCTTGACAATAATAATTTTTTAAGGATCCCTAATCTTAGTATTAGATTTGAATGGGGTGTGTATTTAAATTAGATATTTTAGCATGAGATTGAATGGGGTGTGTGTATTTGAATCAGTGATCTTAGCATCAGATGGAATGCTGTTTATGTATTTGATATTTCAATCAGTAATTGTAGGATCAGTTTGAATGCAGTGTGAGTATTTGAATCAGTAATTGTAGCACCAGATTGAATGGAGTGTGAAGATTTTTGAATCAGTACTCTTAGCAGAATGGGGTGTGTGTATTTGAATTAGGAATCGGCCGATATGGATTTGGGAAAATTTGCGAATGCAGCAGTAAAAACTCAAATATCGGCCCGATATATTGGCCGGCCGATAAAATCGGTCTATCGTAGCATTAGTTTGAATGCAGTGTGTGTATTTGAATCAGTAATTGTAGAATCAGATTGAATGGGGTATGTGTATTTCAATTAGAAATATTAGCATCAGATTGGAAGCAGTCTCTTTACTTGAATCAGTAATCTCAGAACCAGATTGAATGGGTTGTGTGTATTTAATTCAGTAATATTAACATTCATTTGAATGCTTTGTATGTATTTGAATCAGTAATCTTAGAATCAGTATAAATGCATTGTGTGTATTGAAATTAATATTATTAACATCAGTTTGAAAGGGGTGTGTGTATTTAAATACGAAATCTTAGCATCAAAATGAATGGGGTGTGTGTAATTAAATCAGTAATATTAGCATCAGTTTGAATGCTGTGTATGTCCTTGAATTAGTAATCGTAGCATCAGACTGAATTGGATGTGTGTATTTGATTCAGTAACCGTATCCTCAGATTGAATGGGGTGTGTGTATTTTAATCATTAATCTTAGAATCAAATTAATTATGATTTATGTATTTGAATCAGTAATCGTAGAATCAGTTTTAATGATGTCTGTGTATTTGAATCAGTAATCATAGCATCCGTTTGAATGCAGTATGTGTATTTGAATCAGTAATCGTAGAATCAGATTGAATGATGTCTGTGTATTTGAATCAGTAATCATAGCATCTGTTTGAATGCAGCATGTGCATTTGAATCAGTTATCGTACAATCACATTGAATGTGATGTATGTATTTGATTCAGTAATCTTCGCATCAGATTGATTGATGTATTTAAATCAATAATTGTAGTATCCGTTCCAATGCAAATGTGTATTTGAATCAGTAACCTTAGCATCAGATTGAATGGGGTGTGTGTATTGAGATCAGTAATCTTATCATCAGATTCATTTGGGTGTGTGTATTTGAATCAGTAATTGTAGCACCAGATTGAATGGGTTGTGTGTATTTGATTCAGCAATCTTAGCATCAGATTGAATGATGTCTGTATATTTGAATCACTAATCGTAGCATCAGATAGAATGTGATGTGTGTATTTCAATCAGTTATTGTCTCATCAGATTAAATGGGCTATATGTATTTGAATCAGTAATCAAAGTATCAGATTGAATGTTGTATATGTATGTCAATCAGTAAATGTAGCATCAGTTTGAATGAGTTATATGTATTTGAATCACTAATCGTAGCATCAGATAGAATGGAGTGTGTGTCTTTGTATCTGTAATCTTATCATCAGATTGAAAGGGATATGTGTATTTGAATCAGTAATCACATCATCAGATTAAATGGGGTATATGTATTTGAATCAGGAATCATAGCATCAGTTTGAATGGGGTGCGTGTATTTGAGTAAGTAATTCTAGCATCAAATTGAATGGGGTTTGTGTATTTAAATCAGTAATAATAGTATGTATCAGATTGAATGCTGTGTATGTATGTCAATCAGTAATTGTAGCATCAGTTTGAATGGCGTGTGTGTATTTGAATCAGTAATCTTGGCATCATATTGAATGGTGTGTGTGTGTATTTGAATCAATAATCTTACTACCAGATTGAATGTGGTGTGTGTATTTGATTCAGTTATTTTACCATCAGATTGAATGGCGTGTTTATATTTTATTCAGTTATATTAGCATCAGTTTGAATGGTGTGTGTATTTGAATCAGTAACCTTAGCATCAGTTTAAATGGTGTGTGTATTTGAATCAGTTATCTTAGCATCAGTTTGAATGGTGTGTGTTTTTGAATCAGTTATCTTAGCATCAGTTTGAATGGTGTGTGTTTTTGAATCAGTTATCTTAGCATCAGTTTGAATGGTGTGTGTTTTTGAATCAGTTATCTTAGCATCAGTTTAAATGGTGTGTGTATTTGAATCAGTTATCTTAGCATCAGTTTGAATGGTGTGTGTATTTGAATCAGTTATCTTAGCATCAGTTTGAATGGTGTGTGTTTTTGAATCAGTTATCTTAGCATCATATTGAATGGGGTGTGTTTAATTGAATCTGTAGCCTTAGCATCAGTTTGAATGGTGTGTGTATTTGAATTAGTAACCTTAGCATCAGTTTGAATGGGGTGTGTGTATTTAAATCAGTAACCTTAGCATCAGTTTAAATGGTGTGTGTATTTAAATCAGTAACCTTAGCATCAGTTTAAATGGTGTGTGTTTTTGAATCAGTTATCTTAGCATCATATTGAATGGGGTGTGTTTAATTGAATCAGTTATCTTAGCATCAGTTTGAATGGTGTGTGTTTTTGAATCAGTTATCTTAGCATCAGTTTGAATGGTGTGTGTATTTGAATCAGTTATCTTAGCATCAGTTTGAATGGAGTGTATGTATTTGCTAATAATGACCTTGGAGCTCTAGGCATCCATGATCATTTCAGCACATTAATGCAAACTGAAATTAAGTCAAATCTGATCTCTTTCCCTTATGGTAATTGTCATATGACACAGGTGAAAATATTTTAAGTTACAATTTGTAGACCCAAGATATGAGCGTTGTGTGAAATTAAGATATTACATTAAAATGTTAAGTATTTTTTGTATGTTGATGAAGAGTGTCTACAAAGTTTTATATCAAGTAGATTACATGCACAATTCTTTGACCCACGTCTGTTTGATAACAATTCATCTACACAAGAGAAAGCACTTTACCAAAACGACAAAACTGCACATTACTCTAACGATACATTCAGTATTGATAAATGTTGATACTTCTTGTTTCTAATTTGTTTCTGCAGTGGTTTCAAATCACTATATAGCATGGTCAGGAAACAGTATGTTTTCGTAAGTAGTAGGCAAGACCGATTTGAGACAATGTAATCGATGTCTCAGAACCTAAAAAAGAATGACATTCAAATCTCCCTGAACCATATAGAAACGTAGGCAGATCCATTGAAGTCACTGCAACTTCTCAACAAAGTTTCCTAACCTTGAGAACACATGCAAGCCCAAAACGCAATAATAATTCTCACCTGATCTTCCTACTTATTTTATATCTCCCCTCAGCAACCTAACTTTTACTCAGCAACAGTGCAGTTATTAATTCATGAGGCACTAATTACTTCTTTGTTTAATTTTGTGTTAAACAGACTGACCGGAATGATAACGACTCACGCTGTAGCGCTTCAGTCCCATGCCACTCCTGTTTGCTACAACAAGGGAGCATCGTGCGACTAGCATGATGAACCCAATTCCCTTCTAAGTTGCACTTCATTAAGTCAAAATGTGGCAAGGAGCTTAGAGGAGGAACTGGCAGATCTGATCATACATAACAATGCAGGCCCAGTAAGTTTGGAAAGGGAGGGCTGTGCAAAAGAAGGCTGTAAATTCCAGCTGCATGTTGCTAATTTTCTATTTTTAACCCTTGGGGGACGTCTTTCATTTTCCTTTAATTGTTTTTGTTCAGGGCTGCAGTGTCCTCTTTTTAAATTGCAGCTCCTATCAACTCCCATGATCAAACCCCTGTGCAACATCTCATACAGACAAGTAAACAACAGGTTTGCCCTTTTCTATGGCGAGGGCATGGATGGAATGAGGCCGGTAAATATGTGACACCTTTGTACCACACATAGCCCTCGTAGCCTTGCAGTATTCCACAGTATTTAGGAGAACGCAATAGATAAAAAACTAGTGTGAGATGACAGAATGAAAGTAACAATGAAAAACCTGAAACTTAACGTTTTTGGCATTGTAAGTAGAGAAACCAGCTAAACCACACCAAAGGCAAGGTGCAGAAGACGTCCAAACCCTAGGAATGTGTCAAGAGTGTCCCATCAACCCATATTTGTCATACCTTCTGAGAAATGTCACTGTTGTGCAAATAATTAAAAGATAATGATGTGCATTTCTGAGGAATTTATGAATACAAGTTCAGAACTTGCCAAGTTGTTTAGACCTGAGAAATGTATTTTCATGTTAAAAAATGTATGTAACACACCCAGATACAGAACACACCCAAAACAATTCATGCTCTAATACAGATTATATGATTTTATGTCTGGAATGTGTTCTTATTTTTCAACACTGTTCCACAGACAGTTTTGTCACCATTAGGTACAATACTAAATTACATTATCAATAACACATTAATTACAGTTGACAACATTGGCCTTGGCCAAATGAAAAACAACATCACATTCTTCTATGAAAGCATGAGAAAAGAAGCCCCACCAAAATGTTGTCTCGCCCTTTCCAAGGATCTCCCTACTGGCTGAAGATGTGATAAAATCAAAAAGCAGACAAGTAATTACAGTGTATAATAGGCAAGATTGGCATTTTCAAAATCATTTTCATGTGGATGGAAATGACATTGCACAGACTATTCTGTATTCACTGGTGCAGATAAATAAACAAGGCATGGATGAGGAGGGGGGACCATAAATAAGGCGCAGTACAATGGCAAGCAGGTCAGTAATTAGAAACTCTGTTTGCACAGTAATAATTTTAATATATTCATCAGGAAACAGGGCATGCCTAGCATGATAAAATCCCATCAAGGGACATATCCTGTCTCTCTCTTAACCTTTCCCAAAGACTGACAGCACATTGTAGAGAATGTCCGAGACAAAAAAGAAGACAAAAATAAGCTTTTTTGAAAAGGATAGCTAGGCCTTTTTTGCATGAAAGGATTATTGTTATGTACCGTATGCATGTATGTGTGTGTGTGTGTGTGTTTACTGTATATATATATATATATATATATATATATAAATAATAAGAGGATACTACTGAGTAATACAGCAGTTGACAGTAACTGTTTGCAGATGCTTCAATTAGTGAGTAAATGGGAATGTATAGATCACTGAGATTAATCACTAAATGACATTTCTACTATCTTAACATCATTATGTATTTTCACATATCTAGTATTTCACCATTGCGTATGAATGAATGCTGTTTCAGTTGCATGTGTTGAAAGAGCAATGAAAAGCCTATAACCTTGTTTGTTATTGTGGCTGTGGGTGATGTTATGGAAATTATTGCAAATTGTTTAAAGTCCTGACACGCAAAAACCTTGACCTCATGAAGCCATTTTCCAAAGACAGAAGAATACATATTAGTATGAGGAACTGAAGGAAAAGCAAGCAGTAATCACAACAACATTCTTACTATAAGATCACTTTGTACCAAAATAGCTCCAATGAATCGGAGCGTGAATTATACCAGTGCATGCACACCCAGAGATCATGTTATGTTAATGTAATGAACACACCTAATACAAACCTAAGCGCCATTCAAACTGCAACAGATTCTCTTTTAAAACGTTAAGTCAGTGAATAAGTCAAGCTAATATATTGTACCTGGATCTGTGTGGGTTGTTCTACAAATCGAACAATTAAAATAACAGGAACACACACAGACCCTCTATTGAGGTGAACTGCTTAAAGTAACAATCATTTTTGTTGTAATCATTGCCAAACTATTGTCTTTGTTTCCTGGTTCTATTTCTCGAATATAAACTTAGAAACATACAGTTTACGTGACCCCAGCTCAAACACAAGAAAGTGCTAATTACTCAAACCAGAGGCTGCATGCTACAAGAATAACCTTTTTTCAGAAAATGACCCTGTCCTTAGTTTGTCCTGCTCTGTTAAATACTACGTCCTCCTTACCAAGTGACTTTTTGAATGGCTGTGGCACAATGAGAAATTGAACATTTACTTCATGACACTGCTCATGCATATTTGACAGCAAATAGTAGGCCCCCTTTTTGGGGCTGTCAATTCTCCCCCCTGTTCTCCGCTGGACCTCAGAGAGGCCTCAGTGGAAGCAACCTCCACTGTTCAGCCCAGCTGTCCCCCCTCCTCGCCTAATTTTTGTCGTCCCTCCCTTTGAAACCTCACGCAGGACCATGGAATAGTCAGCGATGTGCAACAAATGGTGAAGCCATGGAAACCCCAGTTTTCCCCCCAAAATATTCCTTTTTATCCCTTTTGAGGACCTGTCACTGGGTAAAGCATGCATCGCATGACCCCGGGCATGGCCGTGACAAAGCCTATTTTCTGCCTGCCCCTTGATTGATTAAAAAAGACTTTTTAGCAAAACCATGTTAAAGGACAAAAAAATTGACATGCAGAAGAAAGGCCCTAGGGGATGGCCCAATCAGACGGTTGCCCTGGTAATATAGCACAGAAAAAGGAGAACAATGTAATAATCGCTACAAAAGAACGGACAGGCCAACCATGAAACCAACAACAATAGTGATTAAGAAGATGTTGAAAAAGACAGTTGGTAGGTGGGTTAAATCAAAACCCAACAAGCGCATACTAGATATGGACTTAGGTTTGGGATAGTGTTAAAACTAAAAGAATAAACATCTGCCAAGTGATGGTCTTGAGGGTGAGAAGCTTTAAACCAGAGAACCTATTGGGATAGCCTTTAAACCAAATCAGTAAATGACTGCCTAGTGCTGGGATTGAAACAGCAAAGCTTGTTTATGCCCATTCGCCTCCCCTGTCCACGATGATCTAGCATGCTCATTGTTGTGTTCATTCCCCAATTCTATGGAACCTGGACAAACATATTGTAGTCTGTATTGGTGTGATCTGCTCATTTATACTTTACCATTGAAATACTTACAGTAGATACAATTAACATTATTTTGGGTGTTTTCAGGATCATCATGATTTTATTGCATATGGACATGTTGATACTTACCCAACCCACTTGTGTAACATAGTGTTGCAGGATCTGATTCCACACTAATCTAGGTTATTAAAATACTAGAGAGTTCTTCAACTTGCCCTGAAATATACAGTATAGATATTGCTACCATACTAGGAAACACAGCACTGACTTTGGTAATGACTTGTATATGTACATTATAACATAGTGTAAAAACACATTTTTATGTAGTATAGAGAATTTATGTAATACATGATAACACTTCTGTCATTAGCGTAATTGTCTTTTCCCAAATAATGTATTTATATATCAGTTGTAACATATTTTGTTCTCATGTGGATATCAGGTGTTATAAGGTGGGTGAATGTGATTCATGTCGCTGCATAAACATGTTTTGAGCCTAGTAAAACATATCTAGGTAGGGTATTTTGTCTACATACTGTATATGTCATGCACATGAAAGCATTATGAATCCCACACTGTTACCTCATTTATTTTAATGTATGACGACATCTAATATCTACTTATTCACAGTTTAGTATCCCTCCATATTATTATTAATGCTTCTTGCATTCGCTTTCCTCCACACTTGAGTGCAAAATTACCCAGTGTTCTGTTGTAACTCATGTGTAATATCAATATGCTATGCATTGAACATTTCACTCTTCTCATTGGCCTAAGTGACAGACCATTTAAACAGAGAGAGACTGGCTCAGCTGGTTCTGGCTATCACCAAAGTAGAGGCCATTTTATTAATTTATTTAAAAAGCACTGGTCAGGTACAAAGACTTCATTGCTTACATGTTTTGCCAGATTCATACATTGCATTTTTCTAAATAGAGGATCTTTGATTTCTGTATGTGATATAATAAACACAATGATATTATCACATACAGAACACAACAATACAAAAGGGAAGTTAGTTTGTCTTTTCTTTTTCTTTGTGCCGTGACTATAGGAGGTATTTCTAGAGAACAGAGGGTGATTCGGGAAGCCTTGTTAGAGTCATATGCACAGGAGAAATTAGTATTCTAGATGGTTCTAAACACAAAAAGGCCCCGCCAAATCCCCACGGCTGAGGTGTCAGACGGAAAATGACGAAAATCTGCTCCTTGACAGAGAGTCATTTATATTTTAGCTTCGTCCCATTATCTTAACGAATCCATCATCAGCCAATGCAATATTAACAGCAGAAAATCAACTCATTAGATCCAGGGGGATTTAATCAAGATTGCAATCATGTATGCAGTTCCTGGAGAGTTGGCTCTTTTTTTTCTCTTTTTGGTCCTTTCCACGTAATTGCTGCATCTCAGATCTTAATAAATTATTCTCGATCTGAGATTGATGCCTTTTTTCCCTCCCGCTCACGCCATGCACTCACCGTCTCTGACTATAATATTTACTATAAACATTATTATGTCATGGGCACACAGTTTAAAATGGCCTTTAGCTAACTCAGTGAAGTAATTGGCTTCTCCATTTCTCTCTCATTTTCTTGTTAATTGCCCAGTGATATTGCGAACAGTTCTTTAGAAAATGAAAAAAGTCTTCTTTTGGACAATTGTGTATGTATCACTTGGGCTTCTCTGTCTTTATTGGTGGACACTGTCTTTACTATGTAAATATTGACTAACAAGTCAGTAAAATTAATAAAAGCCTTTCTTTGGCAAAAAAATATATTGTGACAAATACCATTGGGACTTATTCAAAACATGTCTCTTAAATATCAGGTGGGGATCTATTTTATTTTAGGGTTGCCTAGAATATCACTTGACAAGTAGAGTGATACAGAAATTGCCGCCATTTGAATTTGCTGTCGCCCTAATCTGTCTTGCTTACTACATACTTAAAACACATACCTGTGTACAAACTATATGGAATGAAATGTTTAGTAAAAACATATACAGTTAGGAACAAATATCAACATACTACATATAGACCACTGTAGCTCAATTGGCAAATTATACTCATTATAACACCAGGATTTGGGGACTGTGGATTTAAATTCTATTGAGGACCCGTATAAAAGAAAATATCAAAAATGTATGCATTCACACTGTAAGTGGCTCTGGATAAGAGATACTCAATGACTGAAATGTGAATATGTATTTATTTAAGTAGGCACACACTGAAAAGCATGTCTTCCAATGTGGAGTCACTTTTTTCCACGCAGTTTAAGACAACTGTCTTCCTCAATCATTGTCAGCCAATTCTACTAGAAGTATTTAAAAAATTATTATGACATATGTTTAAATTCCTGGAGTATGAAAGGACTGAAATAGCAGCTAGGCCCATTGTTTCTCATTTTAGAATGTCTTAACAAGCTGCAAAGAGGAATATTATAAGCCAGTATGTAGACCACACTGTGGTACGTCTTCAAAATGTTGTTTTAATGCAGATTGCAATTACAGTATGATTTGATCATATCCTTTAGTCTTTCTCTCTCATACCTCTCTGTTTCCACCCATCACCCTGTCAAATGGGCTTCGTTCACCAACAGGATTAACTCCCAACATGTTCAACAAGATCCAAAAGTGTAAAAACTGTGGAAGAGCTATTTAATCTGCCTATGGAACAAAGCCTTTTGTACAAGGGCTAACCTGACCTTGTCACTCTGAGTTAAACTTCCCGTCCATTCTGTGATATAAAGGCCCTCCCTCCGTCTTTTCCACCCCTCCTCCCCTCTCGTCCCTGTGTAGTTGCATCAAATGCTGTGTTAATCCCTGTCTCTATGAGATGGCCAATAGTAAATCCAAGGCCTTGGTAAACCAATCTCAGAGTTTCTTTATCTTGATTTATTAGATTAGCAGTCCTGGGTCTCTGAGTCCTGCTACACATCCTAATCCAAATCGTAACAGACAAGTATTAGCCCAGTTCAGGGAAGCTAAACTGTGACTGTGGCCAACTTTTAGTGCAAGGGCAGCTACAGGCTAACAGGCTTGGGTGTGTGTTTTAAATCCTTTTTTTTGCATTAGGAGAATGAGTGTGTAATTAAATACATAAATCCTGACACACAAACCCTCAAAAGGCCTAAAAACCACTGAACCCCATCCATTTTACAGTTTTTCCCAGTACAATGAAGTTACTGAGCCAAGCCCAATCATTTGTATCTTTCCCAGATATTGAACATCGAGCAATGCAAATCTGAACAGAAAGTCCCAATGAAAACATTTGCAATAATTAATTTTACATCCGAATGAATTCAAAGCGATGTTGTCAAAGCAGAAGAGAGTGGAGTTAAATACCTAATTTTCTTTGGTTTACAGAGTGATAAAAATAATTAAAAAAAAAATAATAATAATAATTCAAAATGTTTTTTGTTATCTTATAAATCTAATAAGGGGGAGTGGGAGCGGATGAAAACAGGCAAACTGGCTGTGGAAATAGCAAAACACTGCATTCACTGTGTTGCTTTTTGGGATGCAGAGGTGATTTAAATTGTTGGTAATGTACTGTTTTTCTTCTGTCCTTTTGAATGTGAACTTGTATTCATTAGTCTGATATGCATCACATCGAGGCCTGATCTGAATAAAAATTTAGAAATGTAAAGCCTCTGTTAGCCTGCAAAAGGCTGCTGCAACAGCTATCCTAAAATACAATTGAACCCCCCTAAACCCAATCTAACCTAATACTACTGATAGGCGCCAGCACACAATCAATCACTGATCAATCTGTGGAAATAAAAACTGAACCATGGACCATGCTGTTAAATCAGTTTTCATCTTTTGGAAAGGTCATAATGGCCCATTTGGAAAAAGAGCTTATTAGAGCCAATATTGTATATATGAATTGAATTTATTGTGCTCACTCAGGTGCATGTGTGTGTAGAGGTGGCATCGCCACACTACAGATGTTGCCATGCCTACTGCCCTGGGGTGACAGAAGGAGCTATGGGAGAAGTGACAGCCATATCTGCTCGCTGTATGTGCATGTTCGCCCCTGAAAACGAGACAGCAGATTCACTGCAGCCCCTTGGGCATGTTTAGTGTATCTCGACTTCCACCGCATGTCCACTATTTCATGCAGGGAGAGAGGAAGTCCAGGTGATGATATTATCTTCAGTCACTTAAGAGAAACATATTTTTATAGGCTGATTTTTGTGCAAAAAAAGGTATAATATTGGGTTTAAGATATATAATATACAGTAGCTACAGAAGTGGCATTTCTGACTGAGCTTTGCAGTTTCTGTCTACAATGTTTTTTATTGAGCAGCAGTAAACTTGAAACCCTATTCATGATACTATAGAACTATCTATTGAGTTAAAATAAGGGAGTACATACGAAAAGCATAGCCCTTGACTTGAGAAAAGGGTGGAGATTCAGTTTGTCATGCCCAAAATCAACCCATAAACTTGAGAACGTTCACTGAAAGCTGATTCTTTCAAAGATTTTTAAGCAAAACACATACTTAGTTTTGCTCTTTACTGATTTACTGATTTTATTTAAAAGTCACATTCACGTTCTTTATTAACCTTGCAATCACAAAACACTATGCACTTTACAAAATGCAGACCATACTTGCCACAAATTTACTCTAAGCCAAACCGACAGCCGCACAAACCAAAATTAGATACAGTGTATATGCAGATCCAACCCCATGATTTCAGTTCAACTGTTGTACTGGATTATAAAAACATAAGATTGATTTACTTGTTTGTAAACAAAATAAACATTGCAGATATGCCAAAGTCGTTCCATAAGGCTTTGTCTGTGGTTTCTTGGCTTCCACATTTTATTTTGATTCCAATAAGACAACTAGTTAAGGGGGTTCTTATTAATCCGTGACCTTATCTGAAAACTTGCAGGCACTCTTCCCTTCTTGAAATTAGTTTTTTAAAAGGATAACCCTTTTATGTTTCCCAGAAGAAGCATTTATTGTTCCAGGTAGAACCATTTTGGGTTCCATATAGAATCCTCAGTGTAAAAGATACTAAGTGCAAACAAAAAGGGTTTTTCTGGGAACCATAAAAGGGTTCTCTTACTGTATGGAGACAGCTGGAGGACCGCAATCCCCTACATGCATGACTGCCCAAGACTGGGTATGGTTTTGCCCTTCCACTCAAGTGACACCAAGTGTACTTTAAAAGGAATATTGAAGTCTTTAGTGGTGACTCTTCTGTAAGTGAGAAATATTTTATTATGCAGGACAGGCGGCCATGTAGGGTCACTCATATTCCTTAGTGAGGGTCACTTTGAAACAACTATTTTCAGGCCAGTGGATAACCTCTCTTTCTATCATTCTCTCGTTCTCTTTTGTCCTTTTAATCTTAGATTAGAATGTAATGAAAGTAAAAAAAAGGCATGTATATATGTTTGTCTTAACAAAATAATGATATTAACTACTCAGACCAGGACTCGTAATCCCATTTGTCAGGATATGTTCAGATATTCTAATCCAAAAATCTGAATAATTGTGTGTGTGCGTTGTACTGTATGTAGTCAAATCCACCTCAGTCCAAACAAAAGGAATCATTTTCCGTGAAGAAATGGAGCGAACGAGGAAGGGAAGGAAAGCAGCTGTTTAACAGTGCAGAAGTTACGTGGAGGTTAAAATGAGTCAATGAAGGCTAAAGAGACAGCAGGTCTAGTGTTGACAGAAAGAGTGGCAAGGGGCTACAGTTCAGGACTTCTGGAAACCACATCAAACAGGCCATGGAGCATTGCCAAGTTGAATGCACATGAAGTGATGGAAAAAAGAGAAAGGCAGAATTAGGGATGGGAAAAGGAGAGAGCACGATGGAGAAATATGAGAAGAGGTAGATAAAGAGAGATGGGAAAAGGAGAGAGCACGATGGAGGAAAATGAGAAGAGGTAGAGAAAGAGAGATGGGCAGAGGAATAGAGAGAGGAAGGTGAGGAGAGAACAGGCGATGCAGAGATTGTGCCTAAGGGGAGACGGACTGAGTAAGTGTGTATGTGGGGGTATTGCTGGTAGTTGAGTGTAGTTATGGGAAACACAAACGGCCCATGCCTCACTGCTCCAATCAATGTAGTCCTGCAATCAATCCAGCTGCCAAAAGCCCTGGGCAGGACCCACTCTCAGCCCTATCAGAAAGCAGCCACTTGTTCTGAGGAGCACCTGACTAATACCTACTACAATGTCACTTCTATATTTGGATCCTACTAATCTGCTTTTCCCTGGACTCCAATCTTTTCCACTTTCTTGCAATTTATCGCTAGACTGAAAGGCTGGTGCCAGATGCTAAGTGCCTAGCCCTTTTAAATTAAACAGTGGCATTTGTGATAAAGCCATTGAATTCCTTATGCAACTGCTGTAGAGAGTCTTTCAATGCAAAGTGTCACTTTTCCTAAACCGGAGCCCATGTTCTGCCACACACACTCCTCACAGCCCCCCGCACCGCTTTTATTTTGACCGCTCTTCAAAGAGGGAAAATTGGGCCCAAAATAGAACAAAACATGAGTTAAAGAACAGACCAGTTTTTGTTACGGAGCAGTGATAATACTCAGCTGATGTACATCCACTGCATGCTATTTTGCTCACCTTGCTTGAAACTTGTTCAACTTGTTGAATCGACATATTATTCTGCGGAATAAAAAACAATGTGGCTGTTAGTCTTTACCTGGTAAAATATATATGAGCAATATTGAAAAGAAGCTTACATTTGGATGTAACAGCATGTGCCAAACAATGTAATGAATATCAAGATGGCTAAGGATTGGGGCAAAGTTTATATACTTGTTATCAATGACGTGTGAGGTAAATAAGCCAGACCAATGGCCATGTCATTAATGCAATCAAACCAGAGGTACAAGTGTTTTAAATCTGTCTTTACACACAATGTAGAGAATTTGAGACTTTCAGGAGGATACTGTGTGATGCTTAACCTTTATGAGATAACTATAGTCAGTCAACTCGTACTCTAGGTTATGGTGTCCTTTAGGTCCGTGCCACAGTAACACTGGCCTGTCAATACATTTCTTGTTCACTTGCTTTTCCATAGCAGATTCATTACCTAATATGGCAAGAGCTGCATTCTGGGTTATTTTGAGTATGTGTGATAATACTCACTCTCTAACCTTGTCTCACTCCAGAGATTTCAACAGTAGGCGAGCTAAGAGAAGCAACAGCTGAGATGTTCAGAAGCAAAAGGAGAGTCACAAACAGTAACAAAACTTTGTACAGTCTGGTCCATAGTTATTGGTACCCTGGAAAAGCAAAAAAGACAAAAAAATATTTAGCAAATAAAGAAATATTATATGTACAGTAGCTTTATGATAATACAGAGATCAGAGTAATAAAAGAGTAATAACAGATCTAGATCACAGTGATTGGCAACATGTCCTCCTAATGGCACAGTGGTAAATCACTGCTTGCTTTGGCACTGCTACCTTACTTATTGCTAAATTAACACGCCAATGCGTAAGATACAGCTCCGCTAGGCATTTGCTTGGAAAGAGCACTCATTTTTGGGCTATCATGTTATTATCAAGAAAATGTGTTTATGTTGTTTGTGTTCATGTTATTGTGATCTGGGTCCTGACCAACAAGTGGGTCGTGGGAGAATAAAACTGGGTCTGCCAATATATTTTCACAATTATTTTGTTTTCTTTCATGATTAAAATGGTTATATTCGACAGTACACCTCCACAGCCACATGAGGCAGTGTACTAAACTGAGCAATATGTGTAGGTCAAGCTTACTAGGGCTCTATGTGATGTTTCCGTGTTGTGGAGAACACAGACGGAATCGCGGAATCCAGACATTAAGGCAGAATTCAACAAAATAAAATAAAAAATCATAGTCCGTAAATACCAATATATTAACATAAAGTTAATAATTACCACCGCATATTGCCTACTCTGAAAGTGCTGCAAATCAGTAAGCATAGTGCCCTCTGTATGCTTTGCGTGTGTGTATTTGTGTTTCCCAGCACCCGCCTATGTTGGACGAAGTGCTTGAAACAATGCTACTTTCGCCCTTCTAAATTCCCTAAACAGACAACTGTCAAAATTTTGGTGTAGTATGAGAGGTGTCAGGTGCAGGAGGTCAGCGTTCGGCATTTATTTATTTTTTAAGAACGCTGGCTTCTCAAGTCTCACCTACTGTAACCACTGGTGACTGTCTAATACAAAACAAGGTCCTGTATATGCTCAGGCGGCCTTCTGGGAAATACACAGTAAAGAATGTATGTCCTTTAGAGAAAAAAGATTGCCGGTGCAACACAGATTTCTTCTTAATTAAACATTTTATAGAAAAGGTGCATAATAGTGAATAACATTTCGATGTAAATTTACATCTTCATCAAAGTCACTTTGAAGATATAACATTACATCGAAATGTTAGTTACTATTATGGACCTTTTCTATTAAATTATTAATTAAGAAGACATCTGTGTTGCACCGGCAATCTTTTTTCTCTACATTGACTAGTCCTTGCCCAGGCTGCACCGGATTGTTTTGGTTGCAGAAGCACAGCGAACTCTCTTTTACAAATGTATGTCCTTTACTCAGACAAACGACAAATACATAACATACTTAAAAAAATGGTTACATACAACACAGTGACACAAAAATAATATCCCACAATTCCCCCATATGTCCATGTCCCTTATATAGGACCTTAACGAGGTAGTCCACCTCAGGTGTATTCCTTAATGAGGGAGGAATTGCTGGGACTGGAATGAGGCAATGGCGTAGATAGCAGGGCACGCTAAGCGGCAGATCCTAGACGTGTACCCCCCGACGTGCAGCTCTCGCGGTGCAGCGCCCCCCGGGGATGCAACCCATAGGACGTGGAGCCAGGGGATCTTGCATTCACTGATGGAAATTACGCAGGAATTTGGGGTCCAGAACATTCCTGGTTGCAATTCAACTCCGCTCCTGAGGGCCGTACCCGTCGCAGTCCACGAGGTAGTGGGGACCACCCCTCCACCATATCAAACATGATCGGGGCCGCAACCTTGCCAAAGCTACTTATGAACCTCCGGTAATAATTAGCAAAATCAAGGAATTGCTGCACAGCCTTTACCGTGGTTGGGGTCGGCCAAATACGCCAGGCATTAATGCGATCCGACTCCATCTACACTGTGGTCGAGGAGAGGCGATATCCAAGGAAGGAGACTGTTTGCTGGAAGAAAATGCACTTCTCAGCGTTGACATACAAGTCATGTTTTAACAGTCTTTTAAGCACTCGATGGACCAAAGAAACATGCTGGTCATGCGTGGCTGTGTACACCAATGTGACATCCATATACACAACCACTCCACGCTCCATCATGTTTCCAAAAATCGCCTTTACAAATGCCTGAAACACTTCTGGAGCAATCATAAGACCAATGTATATGCTAGTCGTAGTGGTAAATGCTGTCTTTTGCTCATCTCCCTTTTGGATACACACAAGATTGTAAGCACTTCTGAGATCCAGTTTCGTACAGAAGCGTGCGCCTATGCATAGTCTCAATAACTGAGGAAATGAGAGGAAGTGGGTAGCGGACTGTGATTTAGTTTAAAGCCCGATAGTGTGTATGCATGTTGTGATGCACTACTCCAGTTAAGGAGGGGATGTTACACCTCACTGCCGACCAAGAGGTCAGAGAAATAAGCATGGAGTCGTGGGTGCAAGCAAGGACACTGAGACAACATAGTACCATTTAAACACAGGCTTTATTTTGCCACAGTAAAACAAATAATAGGTTTGGGAGAAGAGGCTGAGCAGAACCAAAGCAAAGAAAGTGAATATATAAACCCCACCACTAACCTGTCTAAACTACCTACAAACACACAAACTAACTGGCACACGGTCAAGGTGCCCTAACCAAAATACAGGGGGTGGACCGCTCAGATCTAATCTGGTGTGTAAAGATAACGAAATGTCCTGCGGGTGATGTAAGCCCATGGGCATCTGGTCTAACACTCCCAAGTGCTCCCCTTCTCCCTGGGAAGACAGAAGAACAATGATAAATATTAATGATAAATAAAAACAAGAACAATATTACTAAAACACAATAGTTATATCCCAGTTTCACACACTACACAGGGTATCAAACTCACACTATCATACCAAAGGTCCCACACAAACTCTTAATAACAAATACTACCAATTTACAAAACACTCTTAACCAAAAATCAACCTCAAAATAGGCAAAGAAAACACAGAGAGAGAGAGTCTAGTGTGGCCAAAAACACATAAAAATGAGCAATGGGTGAGCTATGGTGTCAGCTAGAGATAAACACAGGATGGCACATTTTAAACAGAACATTACGGCATGATGGGATATGGGGATTGGAGTCAGCTGCACCGGAGTACGGGGGGTGGAGTCATTGATGAGTGGCAATGAGGATGATTGGCGAAACCTGTACAGAGATAGACACACAGAGCAGAAAAAAACACACACTCAGAAAACTACACAGGACTAGGGGATACAACAATGGACGCAGATGCAAAAAATAAACTCGAAGATGCATGTGAAGAGGAAGACGTATACCCATGATGTAGTGATTCCGAGACAAACTGTTCCATAGCCTCGATCTGAGCATACGACAATGGGTGAAGATGACCCCTGGGCAGTACCGAATCCGGTGGTAATTTGGATACCTTTTGTTTTGAAAAGACTTGTGCCAGATCCGATTATTCAATTGGAATGGGAATGTCGGAGGCAATGTCTGGACTCTCCACAGCTGTGTCTCTCAGCATAACTGGGACACACGTACCCAGGCACTCACATGATCAACCAATAATGGTCCTATGGGGCCAAGAGATATAGGGGTTATATACTGATAACCATGACAATCCTAACACAATAGGACACGAAGGAATGTCAGTAACATGAAAAATGATGGACTCTGTGTGTGCATATATACAGTACATGTCATATTGACAGAAATGGTTGTGTGATTCACAAAACCTGACCCTAACCAACTTAATAAGTGGTATCTTCAAGGCTTGAGCTAGTAATCAGTCCATAACATTCCCAGCTGCCCCCAAATCTACAAGGGCCTTAAGCAGGGTAGGAAAAGGAAACTTGGGAAAATGAACTGTGATAAAAATTTGTGATTCATTATAAGAAGGAACACACTATTCCTGGGGTGCCGCATGGGTGCCTGTGCTGCCGCTCCCTGGACCTGACAGGCGCAGGTGGCAAGCAGGCGCAACATGTTCTCATCTGCCACAAAAGGAGCATGGCTCCTGTCGCCTCCCGCGTCCCATCTCCTGGAGACCAATGTTGTCTATCCCCACAGGCACCGGTCCGGATGCTGGCCCGGATGGAACTTGTACTGAGCTTGTACTGGTGTCACTGCAGGCCAGCTATTTCCGGACAGCCTCCCTTAGGTTGCAACGTTAGTGATGAATGAGAGCATTGTCGTTCCATCCAGATCCTACTGCCAGCATCCGGAATTCCAGGGCAAAATCCCTCGCCTTTCTATGGCCCTGCTGTAGATGGAAGAGGCGCTCAACCACATCTCGGCCCTCCAAGTGGTGATCAAAGACCGATCGGAAGAGGCGGGTGAACGCCTCATAGTCATCCACTACAGGATTAATGTCCCTCCAGTCCGCGTTGGCCCACTCCAATGCGCACCCAGATAGACAAGAGGTGAGGGCCGACACCCTGTCGCGCCTGGTGCTGTGGAAGCCGTGGTGGAAAAATATAGGTTTAGTTGGAGCAGGTACCCCTGACATTGAGATGCAGTCCCATCATAGGCCCATGGAAGGGACAAGTGTAAACCGGGAACCTTCTGAACTCGCAGGTGATTTGACAGGGACAGCTTGCACAGCTGGCTGGGCCAAAGTCCTCAGTTCCAGCTGGTTTATGGAGAGGACCACCCACTCCATGTTTGCCCCGAGTCTCCTTAAAATGGAATGGTGGCATCGGAAGCCTCTGCTTGTTCGGCTGACTCCATACTTTATGGTGGGATATTCTCTCACAATGTTGGTGTAGTATGAAAGAAGTCAGGCACAGGAGGTCAGTGTTCAATATTTATTTATTTTTTAAGAATGATGAATAAACAGTGGCTTCACAAGTCTCACCTAGCCACAGGTGACTGTCTTATACAAAATAAAGTTCTGTATATGCTCAGGCGGCTTTCTGTGAAATACAACGTAAAGAATGTATGTATGTCCTTAACTCAGACAAAAACAAATAACTTACTTTCAAAAATTGCTACATACAACACAGTAACACAACAATAATATCCCACAATTCCCCCTTATGTCCATTACCCTTATATACAACCTTAACGAGGTAATCCACCTCAAGTGTTATTGAGGGAGGAATTCCTGGGACGGGAATGAGGCAGTGGCTTACGTGCCAATAGAGAGGGCTCCAGGATCACCATTGCTGACAACAATGTTGTTTCGTGGCAATTTGTGTGTTACATTACTTCAGTGAAAAATGTAAAAGCGAACGTCGACGGATAGAGGGAAATGTCCGCGAATTTTTTTTAAATTGTATATGACGTGTGTGCTTGTCTACTGAACCAGCTTTCGCCTCTATCACTATGTTCATATCTACAGTAATGTGCTTGATAGCTATATTGGTATTTTTTCCATTCTAAATTGCCCAAAAAGACAACGTTTGTGTTTAACTCACTAATCCAAATGCTTATGACTGTGTTTAGGTTACTAATTAAAAGGGGAACAAGGACAAATATCAAAACTTTTAGTAAATAAATTGCTTGAAGTAATTTGTCTCACTCAATGAATTGGCCAAAATTAAACAGATTTTATAGGGCCCTAGTAAGGCTTACCTACATCAGACAAAATAACCACTGTACTATATGTTGAAAACGTGTTCATCTTACCAATGTGCCTAATAATAATAATAGTTGTTAGAAGTAACAAACAAAATAAACATTGCCATTTATTTCACAGTTTTTCAAACTTTTTTTCACTTTAATTTCACATAGCTAGTTAAAACAGCAAGATGGGTATGTTTTTATATGAATGTAAATTAATGATAAATAAATAAAAGTATACTGATATTTGTGGTAAAACCACCTGATCTTGGTTATTTTGGTGATGATAACATGTTTTTATAGGAGACAGGTCTGGGATGGTAATACTGTCAATATTGAGAAAATTAATGTTGTATTATTTTCTGGTGACAATTAGAAATAATTTACAGTATTATTTAAATACACCTACATTCAAATGATAAGGATAGGAAAATTCTATATTTGTAAACAACTATTTTCATTACATTTGGGTCATGATGCTTTGTCATTTTGAAAAAGCGGGTCACTGAAAAAAAGTTTGAAAAACACCACTGAGAACACAGTTGAACCCTGACAGAAATGTAAAACAGTGAAGAAGCGATTGTTTATTTGCTAGCATGACTTTGGTGCAGCAAGACACAATAGCATGGTGAACATTGGTGTTTCATAATGTTATTTATTGTAATAATATGTAGTAATATGTGTTTATGTTTTGCTGGCAAATTTGGTGTCATAAAACTGTCTTTAATTTAAAAAAATCTGTAGCATGTCAATCAAAGGGGTCCGTGTGGCATACTGGACTGTCAGGAACGGCACAGGGCAAGGTAAGAATCCAAACGCAGAGATGACAATAATAGTAATGTTTATTGTGGTAAGTGTGAGTGTGTGTAGAGTGTAAGGCTCCAGTCCGGCAAGCTAGAATGGTCAGGGGTATGCAGGGTTTGGTACACAGGGAGAGGTCGTCGTCCAGGCAGGGTTCGGTACACAGAGCGGGTTGTG
>JACXGM010005812.1:0-13480 GCA_016801145.1 Umbra pygmaea
TTCTTTGTCTGACAGTCAGTCTGTTTCTTTGTTTGTCTGTCAGTCAGTCTGTTTCTTTGTCTACCAGTCAGTTTGTTTCTTTGTCTGTCTGTCAATCATTCAGTTTCTTTGTCTCTCAGTCAGTTTCTTTGTCTCTCAGTCAGTTTCTTTGTTTCTCAGTCAGTATCTTTGTCTCTCAGTCAGTATCTTTGTCTCTCAGTCAGTATCTTTGTCTCTCAGTCTGTCTGTGCCTACTCAATGTCATACTGTGCTATTCTACAGTCCATAAACACTGTGTAGTTTTCCCCGGGAGCATCTTTCAATGACTCAATATCATTACCTGTCACAGAACATGATAGCATCATTGTCTTGGAGTCCTGTTCTTCTAAATGTGAAGAAGAACTGAATCTACAACATACGCACTCACGCACGCGCACACACACCTCTGTGTCTCTCTCCTCATTACGGCACTAGAATACAGATTAATGTGTTGTGAATTTACTAACATTATACACAGTCACACAACAATTATGCACACACTCACACACACAAACAGAGTAAACAGAAGAAACAGGTGCTTGTTGTAATGAGTTTGCCTACATGCTGTTATAGAACGTCAACCAGGAGAGCAACACTATCAGTCCTTTGTGTACCTGCCACAATCACACACATACAGATGTGTACACACACACACACACACAGACCTACACACACACAGACCTACACACACAGAGACCTACATGCACTTCACCTTCTTATTGTCAACAACACAGGGCATCCAGTCACGGTTGTAATGCCTTCTTTAATTGTAGACCCGTGGGTCCGTGTGTGTGTGTCTGTTTTGTGTCTTTGCGTGTGTGTGGGGTGACTTGGGTCTAGCTTGAGTGGGTGGGTAGGTGTCATCCATGACAGACGGATGAGGAATAGAAAGTAAATGTCATCCCTCAACCTTGTGATCCCTCTGCCCCTCCCTCACCCCGTCTCCCCCCAGCAGCCTTCGTTAGTGGATCCAGAAACATGAGTGTCTGTCCAGCCCAGACCCAGCCCACATCTCCCTTCAACCCATTCATTTACATTAGACACATCAATCAAGGCCATAGCCATGTAGCTAAGCTTGACCCGACCAGTGGGATGAAAAGTAATTAGCACTCAATAAAACAGTCCGTCCTTCTCTCCTTCACTTGTCTCTCTCTCGTTGTCTCTCTCCACCCTCTCTCTCTCTCCATCTCTCCCAGAATCGCTCATCGCCCACAGCCAAAGCCAGCCCTATTTAATGGCTGCTGAGTGTTCATTTACCCTAGTGTAAAACAGTGACAGCGTGTTAGCCTTCTGCTAACGGCTCAGCTTCCTCCACCATAGAGCATCGTTCTAAGGAGCAAAGACGTTCAACTGACTGCTTTGTCAGTATCTACTAATTGAATTTCACGCCATTATAACGATCACAACCTTTTTTTACTCCGACCAGCGCGTAGCCAATCTAACAAATATTGGTATTTTTCTCAGTGTCATCGCTTTCGTAGGGAAACGAACTGTGCATAATGAACGAAAAACGCACCACTAGACCTTAAATCCCTCTCGGAGGTTCCCCTATGTGCCATCTGACTTATCATTCCCAAATGTGTACGATGTCTCTATTCTTAAAAAGTCATTTCCCACCGAAAATGGGTTTCTAAGTCTATTTTGTGGCGCCTTTAAGATGCTAATAAACTAATTCCAGAGTGGTGCTGAAGAGAGGTTTTTCAATTTCACTGGTCTTTGTTCAAATTTGCTTCGTATTATATATGAGAGACAGAGAGACAGAGAGAAAGACAGAGAGAGAGAGAGACCGAGAGAGAGAGACAGAGACAGAGACAGAGAGAAAGAGAGAGAGAGAGAGAGAGAGAGAGAGAGAGAGAGAGAGAGACAGAGAGAGAGAGAGACAGAGAGAGACAGAGAGAGAGACAGAGAGAGAGACAGAGAGAGAGAGAGACAGAGAGAGAGAGAAGCAAGGACAGAGATAAAAACAGAGGGATAGACAATTGCGATCAAGGAAGGAGAGATGTGTTTAGCTTGATGTGTCTGGATTCTGTTCCTGTTTGCTTCTGCCCACACACACACATACACATGCTATGTTCAAAGGCAAACCCAGTTGCTCCCTGTAGACTGTAACTGATATTTATTTTCCAAATAGACTGCTAGACTATTTATCCAGAAAACAAACTGTTTACCCTACACATTATGCTTGAGTAAATCTACATCAACCCTCTGTTATGCTTTGTGTATAAAGCTTCAGAGGATGTGAACATGCAAAAAGGCTTTATTATACCCACTGTAATAAGACCAATGTACAGTGATGCTGTGAGGGGCAGTGTTCTTGTGTTTGGGTCATAATAACAGACACTAACCCAACTAATAACATCAATCACCATGGACCTACCCTGGTTATGAAATGTTAACTGAATGTATCTGAGACATTTACGAGAACTGTTACTACTTGGGGCCCAGCTCAAGCAAGACACAGCATCAGATAAAGTCAGAGTGCACGCACACGCACATGCAAACGCACACACACACACAGATGTGTACATCTAAACCTAAAAATCCATGTTACCGAACCTTAACCCTAACCATAGCTCTAATCCTAACCTTAACCTAACCCCTACCTTAACCTAACCCTAATCGTAACCCACCATAACCTGAGTAATCTAACATGTGTAAATGTGTAAATTTAACCTTCCCCTAATGCCTAAACTTCAGCCTAAACCTGAAAGTACCCTAAATTGAAACCCTAAACCTAATTGTAACCTTGGCCCTAAACATAACCCCTAAAGTCAAAAAATTGGTTTTGTCCTCACTGGGACCGGAAAAAGGTCCTAATATCGGCATTTTTGTCAAGTTTTACTATCCTTGTGAAGACTTCTGGTCCTAATACGATCTGTTAAACCAAAACACACACACACACACAATAGTTCCTTCAATGCTATTTCGCCACAGGGCTCTGAACAGTAAATGTATCTATTACCACAAACACACGGTGAGTGTGTGTCATCAGTGCAGGCTACTGAAGCCTGTGGTTGTCTGGAACAGCGTGGGTTTGTGGATGGCGGACAAGAAAAGGACCTCGGTACATTGAAAGCAGCCATCGGGCCGGCATGATCTATGGCCCACCAAGACAGGTAGCATAAAGAAGCTCCTGAGACTAGGGTCTAACGCTAAACATTTTCACTTGAAATTGTCAATGTTATCGCTATTCATCAAAGCCTTAAATGAGATGTGACTCAACGTGGCTTGTTTGGTAGTGCTATTGCAACGGCACTGCAAACTTCACATGAGTATCGTGTTTTAGTGTAGACATGCGTGCGACAGGGCGTGTTTGCATGCATGTACTCTGACAAGGAAAATGTCTTTTACATACGTCTTACATGACCCGTAATATATCAATCATGTTTCTGGTCTGCGTTTTAACTCTTCCCCTCAGGCCAAGTCTTTTAAAGCCATCAGTGGGATATATGACTGACTACTCTTCTGGATGATGTAAAGCACAGGGACATGACATGAACGACAAGGTAAGTAGCAGGCCTGCCACAGCAGGCAGGCTTTTATTCTCTACAATACAGGTTGTTTTACTGGACTTCACAACGTGGAATGTCCTGGATGCTTCAAGACAGCCACAAGTAAACAACAGCCCCAAATTTCGACCCACCCTGGAATTAGTAGATGTCTCATGGGCCCTTGCACACACTGATACCTAGCCAACACGGGCAGACGGTAAAACAGGCCTGGGGTGACCTGTCGTTGCGGTAATGCCCATACCGAGACATCTTTTCAATATTAGGGTGAATAACATTCATTTACCTGCTGCCTCTATTTAGGTGAAAAACAGACAAGAAATCAACCCCAGCAGATACGTCTGCTTTTCTTCTCCTTCTCTTCTCTCCATCCACCCACCCATCCATGTATGCATCTCGCCCTCCACCCCTCCATCCACCTTCACTCCATTCTGAGAAGTGAACGAGGGAAACAGTCATAAAGTCGGCTCTGCTGATTTCTGTGCTACATTGACCCATTATTTCACACCGGGCCGAATTGCATGAATACATAAATTATACAAACACCTCAATGCACATTGCAGTTCTCCCAGATGCTAGGGGTAACACCTCTGGACCATGCTCTCTTTCTCCTCTCTATACTTTTCTCCTCCTCTGGTTCTGAAGTATGAGGCCATGAATGCACATTAACGCTGGGCTCTTTTAACAATAACAGAAGCGGCTGACCTGCATGTTTCGTTAAAACAGCTGGCTAACTGCACTCAAATTCACAAACAGGTTTGACAATAAGGCCTGGTAATACAATATGAAACTGATATACTTGCACCATGTTTAGAACTTTGTATTGAGTAAAAACATCAGGGTATTAAATTAAGATGGGAACAGATTACATATGCCTGTGAGACATTTATATTTTAATGTAGTATCATTCAATTAACAGTCCAAGATTTGTTTAGAAACTAAGGGTCTTCGCTATAAACTGGATTCGATTTTATTCTTTCTTTCTATCATTGTGTAGAGCCAAACAGAGACACTGGTGTGTGCTGGTGAGACTGGGTTTATTAGTGACTATAATCAGGCCAGGGTTGTGTCCCTGTCACTCTGCCTCCCGTCAGACATGCCCAGGATGTGAAGGTGGGTGTGAGGAAAGGTGCGAGGTCGTTTGCGTCTCTCCTCCGCCGGGGGTTTCCCGTGAAGGGCAGGTGCCACTGATTAAGTGCTAGCTCTCCACACTGCTGTCGTGAGTGGTCGACGCAGATGACTAATAAATATGGACAATCAAAGAGCAGCAAGAGGGAGCGGAGGGCAGCTAATGAATCAGACCGCATCGAGGCGTACGTTGGACTACAATTTACTCAAGTCAAAAGGTGTTTTTTTATCTGGTGAACGTGGAGAAAATGATTTTGACGACTGGCTCTCGCTGTTTCGTCCCTTTGCCGGTGACTACCCACCAATCTAGTTATGTAGGAGGAATAAAAGGTGCCAAAGTGGTGCATTAAGTGAGCCAGAGTGAAACTTTCCACCAGGCAAATATTTATTAACATTCATTCACCTGCTGAAAACTTAGCAAAATGGTGCGGCTCTGCGCTAGCTCAAGTGTTTTTGTGCAGGTATGTGTGATTACAAAGGCCTGACAATACAAAGAGGATGGTAACTACACTGCTGGACATGGTTGAATTACCTTCCTCGCATTTTTCAAAGCGAAACGAGTCTCCCGTTTATGACGCAGCTTCATCCACGTGTGCATGAAATGTCAGCCTTGTACCCCAACACACGGCCACACTGCTATTCAACGGAGACGACAAATGTCATAACCTCCCTTTAGACTGACGCTATAGCTGTAGAACACAGGAGAAGCCTGACCTAATTATAAAGCTATGCCATATGACAATCTCTCTTTCAGTCTCGACCTTTTCATCCTCCTCCATGTTGGCAGTAAGTAAATGTATAGTTATTCCAGCGTGCCACGTGTGAAAACCATGAGCATTGTTTCTTGTCAAACAAATGTTAAAGGTTGAAGTGGAGTGCGCCGGTGGTAGGCACGGCTATCTGCAGTGATACACGAATAGGGCGCAGATGGCTTAATGGTTAGGAAAGTCCGAGTTGTAGGCAAAAAGTTGCCGGTTCGATTGCCGACTGTGCCTAGGCCTTTCACAATTATTACATAATTGCCTAATCGCAATTATTTGAGTCGTAGATTTCTGTCTATATTTGTTATTTTTAATACCACTGGAAAAGCAGAGATTTTGAAAGCTCCAGAGAAAGTTGTATAGATAGTCTTTTGAAAGCTCCAGAGAAAGTTGTATAGATAGTCTTTTGCGGTTTTCATCATGTTAGAATTAGTTTAGAATTGTTGTGCAATGCAACCTGACCAAACAGCTGATCTATCATTTCATTTTTGCAACATCATTTTTTATTTGACAAACATTTCCATCCCCTATTTCCATGAAGACTTGATCAACCAATGAAAAAAATAACTCAAGCCAGTTTAAAACCATTTACAGTAAATAAATAATAATTAAATAATTTGCTCACAAATGGAAGTATACAGTAGCATAGATTTTTGCCCATTTCATATTAACTTTATATAATAATTTGAGCACATTTAGCACCCTTTATTAACAACATGGGTTTAAAGATACACACAATACACACATTGTGAACAGATTTAGTTTTAGGACAAATAAAAAAAGAACCTAATAGCTTGAAAAATACAACGCTGTATTTAATTCCCCCTTTGTCCATTGTGAAGGCTTTCATCAAGTAGATATGAACATCGCCACAGTAGTATGGAGGACCAAGTCTGCCAAAATAATAAATCAATAAATATATGCATCAATAAAAATATTTATACATAATTATATACAGTACATACAAATATAAAAATCTACATTTATTAATCAATATTACCCTATTTATTTATTTCAGTGTTTATTTATTTTTATATTCATTTATTTCCATATTTTATATATTTCTGTATTTATTTCTTTTCGTATATATTTATTTCTGTATTTCCACATCCTTAAGCTAATGAGGAGGCTGTCAAAGTATGTCATGGTATAACATTTTTACTAACGGTTGATCGATATCAGTGTGATGATTGACTTTACATGCCTAGATTGCTATGACTACGTTAGTAGGCTTCATAAATGGGTACACACAGGCTCTTGCCAGAGATTTGAGAGTCTTGGCTATCTTAGCTGAAAATGCTTTATTTGATTACTATTTGCATATTTACTTTTTTGTGTGAAGGGTCTGGCTGTAAGTTTATTGCAGTAATCAGCATCTAACGACACAGAAGTTGACCCTCCAGTGTAGGAATTTAGAAGAATTGTGATCACTGACCTAACTATTGGATATATGATTTTGTTAATGCCAGAGCAGTCAGACGTCCTTCTCATACATTGCCAATCAGTGGCAGCGCCAGAGTATTATTTTCTTTGCTAAAATACGGTGGTGCAAATCCACAGTGGTGGGGCTCAAATCAACATCTGCATTTTAATGTGAATACATACACAATAGAATACAGCATAACACCCTTCCCAATAGCTAAATATACAACACCAAACTGATTCGTTTTTTCAGAGATTTTTAAACAAAATTACATCAAGAGCAACAGACGTGGACAGTCACTACTACTGAGTTTAGGCAATAGCCTATTTGCACTATTTCAACTCATTCACATTGTCTTGCAAACCTGTCCACTACACACCCGATAGGGGTGAGCAGATCCTAAAATATACAGTAGACAAGCTACAATATTTTGTTTTAGAAGATTGATTCTAGCATTAATAGGATCAAATACCAGTTCCAGTTTCTCTCTTCTACGTTTTAGCCTACGCATTTCATCAAAGAATAGAACTGCCAGTGCAATGTTCCGTTGTCGTGAACACACATACACACAGAAACTAAGAGATTGACGGAGAGAGAGAGCAAGCTACGGTAGTTAACGGAGCGAAACCAAAGCTAAAAAAATGCAACTAAGTCAGCACAATTGATATTCTATGGTATTTAACACATAACACAATTCTTGGTGGGGATGTAGCCCAACCAAGCCATACCCTGCTGCCGCCTCCGTTGCCAATGGATGCTGTGGAAGTCTATTTGTTGGTAGGGTTGTCTGTTTGTGACATTGCATCTCTTTTTGGGGTTGGTGTAAGAATCCTACAGTATATCCTACAAACCAACCCTGTGTTGTACTCTTGGTTCCTCCCCAGCTGTGTTTTTTACGTTCACAATCTGTTTCTATCTACCGCTCTTGGCTTGATTGCTATGGCTGAATGCTTGAGTCCCACCCCCTCATTAGCTTAAGGATGTGGAAATACAGAAATAAATATATGGAAATTAATAAATACAGAAAAAAAAGGATACGGACATAAATGAATAGGGAAAGAATATTGATTAATTGTATACTTACATTTTTTTATTATTATTATTATTATATTTATTATTTTGGCAGACTTGGTCCTCCATACCTGTAGCGGTTAGCTCACAGGGTGAGCATCCGGTTTGGCAAAGTGACGCAAATGAGGAAGTGCCTTAACCCTGCATTTTATCAGAGCCCATCTACTTATTAGACATTCTTTTATTTTATCTCAGTTCCGGTTGGGGGCGATACGTCTGGTTGCAAAAGAGCTCAGTTTCTGTAATAGTCTATGAGAATAAGAGGCACTTCTCACTTGATGTATTACCTCAGTAAACATTTTCATAATGAGTATATGGTCTCAATCGCTAAAAATAAGCCTTCTGCAATATATAATGTTGTTCATTTTTTTTAAATTATGGTCATGTTGATTTTAATTTTTTTATAAAAATGTTCATTACTTGAGGGCTTATATTTAGGAAGAAAGGCAAAAATAAAATGAATAATATATATATACACACTCCTGTGGCTTAAGGCTGATGTTTTTGGCTTAATATAAGTGCTTTAAATGTCTAAATATAACGATGACTGAACCTGATGACTCATGTTAAACAGTAGTCTGCATTATATTGCCTTTTCATAAATGCAGCTGTTCAATACAAAACAACTTAGCATGCGAAGAAGAGGATTGCCTGTACATGTAGATAAGGATATTGGCCTAAAATAAAAAATAGACAATTAAATTGTTAATCACAATTAATCGTCAGCAAAATGTCATAATTGTGACAGCCCTAACTGTGCCAAATGTCATTGTGTCCTGGTGTGCCCTAAGTTGCTCCGGGGGTATGTCCCTGTATTTACTATAAATCACTCTGGATAAGAGTGTCTGGTAAATGTAAAATGATAGGCGAATGGAGTGTAACCAAAAGTCTTTGTCATCATTTGGCAGGTGCTGATGAATGCCATCTGATGGAGTAGATATGAAGACTGGTATCTGTTAGTTTGAACACAAGGACCAAAACAGATTTGGCTTCCATTTTGACTCAAAACCGTACCAGCTCAAGGGTTCAATACACTTGTCAGGTGCTGTTGTTCAATCAATACACCACTTAGCAGGGGAAATTTGTCATTTTGGACCAACTGTGATTTTGCTACTACCTTTAACTGTCCTGCCGAAAAGTTTGGTTTAACTTTCTTCAGCAATCACAGACTGTTTTCTTTTTTCAACTCATTGATTTAGGGATTCACTCTAGCTACCTTTTAGACAAACACAGGACACGCAAACCAGTAGCGTTGCGCACTGCTACTCGATGCTCAGTTACAACCAAAGCAACATTAAAACCACATTCATGACGTGATTGTGTACCATCCTAAATGTCTGCTTTGGTCGTGTGTATGCATGGTCGCAGGATACTACCGTGTACAGTATGTGTGTGTGAGTGCATGCGTGTTTTGCGGGTGTGTATCACTGCGTGTGTGCGTGTGTGCGCTTCGGATGTCCCATCTCCTCTCTACCTCTGTGAAAGGTCTCAACATCCTTTCAAATTCCCTCCCCGAGGAATGCTGACGGGGTACAGAAATATGCTCTCTCTCACACAAACCCGAAACAGGATGGAAATGTATTTCATCTCATCGCAACTCTGAAGAGTTCCTCCCGGATCATACAGATTTTCTCTTCAATATGTAACGCTCTGCCCTGAGGTTCGGAGGCAAAGCCAAGAGGGGCTGCTGGGTAATGGCGATCATTTACATTGAGGTGGGTCGATACATAATGCAGAGTTCTAACCTAAAGGAACACTTTGGGTAAAGAGCCATGTGGCCGGGGAAAATTTCCATAGAGAAAGGGTTTACTTTCAAACTATACCTCCTCCTTGCTGAGGCACCTATTTGCTTCCTGCCTCTTAGTTTTAGACAAACCCATAAACATAGACAGAGAACTCAACTAACACAAATCAGCTTTAGCATGGATACTGATGTAGAAGGCATTGGCCACGTACTGTAAGTTAAAAGAACAAACGAGACTACTTCAAAATGGAGATGACATTGATGCTGCTGCAGGCGATACTAGATATAATGACAGGATCCGAATGTCTCCGCCCCAACACAGAGATTTGATGTCCAGAGCAGGGTAGGGTTTCCACAGGCACAAAGTAAATCTCACATCTAGACCAATTTTAGGATTAGTGGATACATCAATTTATATTTGAATACTCTCACGAATATTCAATGAGTAGTGGTGACATCGACGGTCTGTGTTTAATGTCAAGAAAGGTGCTATGCGAGCCTTGTGATTTCAGGGCATCAACAACTCCAACGTAAAGTGTTGTCCTTCGTCAAAGTTGCCAGGATGTCACGAACGTCACCCTTAAATTGGTGCAATCTAACGGCCTAAGCCTGACTGAACTACTGTTTGATCAGGTAAGCCTCACGTACCAAAATTGGAATGAATTTTTCTCTTGAAATTGGACAGTCTGTATTGGCCCCAAAACAAAAAGTCCTGACCTGCTTAATAATGAATGAAGTGCTTACCCTGGACAGATGAGTTACCAGCGCCGTCTCTCAGTCAACATAACGAGACAGAGTTGTGACCAGGAAGAATGTGTGCTGCTTCAGGAGGCACTTAATGGGCATCCAAATAAAGGATAAAAAATGTGATACCCATCCAACACTATGGGCAGACTGGCTGTGGAATTCCATCTGACTGGAAATTAAGACGGATGGATTCATTGTGGACTTTAAAAGACAGCTGCTTGTTGGAGGAAAGGAGGGAAGGGCCAGGTGGTGCCCGCAGCCTACGGTGGAAGAACGAGTGTGCGTGTTTCCGTGCGTGTGGAAAAAAGTCAGTCAAAAAAAAGAGTGTGACAAAAAAGCAAGAGAAATGAGAGACCGAGAAAGTCAGAGATCGTGATCATCCAGTCCTAGCGAGCCAGACTGTGTCAAAAGGAGATGTTTAGTTGCATGCTCATTTTTTATATGGAGCAGTGTGGACCTTCACTGTGTCTGTCAGATGTCCATCCAGGATCGACATATTACTGAAATGGACGACAGATGCATAAACAACCCAAATGATGTAGAGTACATCTGAACATGTCAATACCGTCAACTGACCCATCTACCCACAACAAAACTGGCTGGCCTTTCGTCATGTAGCTATCTCATCTGTTCCGTTTGGCCGCTACGTGTCACCGTACCTTATTTAAGGTCAGGCATGGTCAACAAACAGAGCCGCTCTGCGCTCACTAACATCACGATTGGTTTAACTGTTGCTCAGGCACGGCTGCAAAAATGCCAGGTAATAATTGCAGGTGTTCGAAAGCAGACCTGAAGTCGAGAGACAAGCTGGGTGAGACGATAGGTCAGTATTAACATTTGGACAGTGAACAACGTAGCCTGAGGTAAAATAAAAAAACTCATCCGACAGACCAGCAGACGAGGAGCCAGGGACATGACATGAAACAGAGTCGTTTCATTGGAGTCAGTAAAGGCTAGGGGCCAATGTGTAATGGGCAGCCCTCTCGTGGCATTTCTCTGCTAGGTCTTCAAGGTCAAGAAACCCAGAGACAAAACTCAAACTGCCTGCATTTCAAAAGTCTTCCTCACTCAGTTATTCAGTTAGTCAGTCAGTCGCATGGAGTCAATGCAATGTATCGATTTATGCTCTTTATGAGAGAAGCCCTTGGCTATCTCCAAGGCCTATCTCACACATGAATGGCTGAGCGCTCTTTTGCTTTCAACCAGTGAGGAATCTGATTAGGCGGGTCCATCTGAATGTTGAGCATCCATCTCATCTCCACATCAGAAATGCTGCATCTCCAAAGCTGATCTCCAAGGAATATTGGGAAATTCTTATGACATGGAAATCTAAACTCCTACGGCTTTCCAGGCTTCGGAGTGGGTTGATGGGCTGAGATGTCAGGGACGATCGGTGGCATCTATAGGTTTTGAAGGTTCCATTCTTGGGCTGACCCAAAATGTAGTGTGCATATTAATTATGTTGCTACTCGTCGCTTATTCATCCCCCTTTACGTTGACAACATTAACTTACATGCAAATAACCCCTTACTAAATGTGCTAAATAAATTAGAAGAAAAACAGCATCCGTAGCCATGTTAAAAACTAACAGGCTGAAACACCCCAAAATTGCATGCCCAATTATCAAATGAAGCCCATGTGTCACATTGATATTGAGTTATGCACACATAACTATTTTAGATTATTTAATTTTTACTGATATGTAATTTCTCTTTTTCTAACAGAGTATTGATACACATGCACTACCAATATTCAGATGCAATATCAAGTCAATGGAACTTCTGGTTGATTATTTTGTGGAGAAAATCCAAGATGGCAAACGTTTTAGATTCTAATGAGCAAAGACACCAAATTCGATTTTAGTTTGTTCACTGTAGCGCCATTCTCTGAGGCATAATTACCCATATACTTCCAGAGTGCATATTTAGACACATTTACTATCTATTTTTTGAGTTCTTCAACCATTTAGGAGAAAAACATTGGCTCCACTTGGCATAATGGGCTAAGTCGCTGCATTGCAGGAAAAACTATGTTACCAACTTTGCCTGAAGATCTGGAACAAGGCAGTGCATATTGGCACAGCGCTACCTGGGTTATGGGATAGATAAGTCGGATTACAGTATCTGCCTTGCCACGTTGCTCTCCAGCAGATTAACCTGTGAGTTAAATTGCTAAAGTATAGTTGGTGAGTGTAATCATCCCACAGTGTGATAAAAGTCAGACATGTGGTTGGACGAAACATGTGGTTGGACGAAACATGTGGTTGGACGAAACATGTGGTTGGACGAAACATGTGAGCGCCCTTCACCATCTCAAATCTCTCCAAGGAGTTGCAGAGCAGCCAACAAAGTCAGGGGGAATTGGAACAGACCAATTGGGAGGATATATGTTTTTGTAAAAATCATATTCAAACATATCAATAATACTCCTTCAGAATACCACTAATAAGAGGGATGAAGACAGAGGGGGAATAAGAATGATGGGGGGGGGACAGGAAGACAGGTGGAGCTTAGCGGGGGAGCAGTTGGGAGGATATGTAAAGTGGGTCGGGAGGAGAGCTGGAGAGCAGAGACAAGACTAATAACCCACATCTAAAATCAAATGGATCGTAAAAGCATCTGAGATTTACTAGTTTCATTTCATTCCCAGCCATACTTCAAACTTTTATCAGACAACTGGGACAGAGAGCTGTGGCGCACTAACAGACACGCAGCGCCACACACACAGAAGCACAGACACACACAGAGAAGCACAGACACACACAGAAGCACAGGCACACACAGAGAAGCAAAGACACACACAGAAGCACAGACACACACAGAGAAGCACAGACACACACAGAAGCACAGAAACACACAGAAGCACAGAAACACACAGAGACACAGACACACACAGAGACACAGACGCACACAGAAGCACAGACACACACAGAGACACAGACACACACAGAGACACAGACACACACAGATGCACAGACACACACAGATGCACAGACACACACAGATGCACAGACACACACAGATGCACAGACACACACAGAGACACAGACACACACAGAGGCACAGACACACAAAGAGGC
>JACXGM010005812.1:13580-34295 GCA_016801145.1 Umbra pygmaea
CACAAAAGCACAGACACACACAAAAGCACAGACACACACAAAAGCACAGACACACAAAAAAGCACAGCACAGACACACACAAAATCACAGACACACACAAAAGCACAGACACAAACAAAAGCACAGACACACACAAAAGCACAGACACACACAAAAGCACAGACACACACAAAAGCACAGACACACACAAAAGCACAGACACACACAAAAGCACAGACACACACAAAAAAGCACAGACACACACAAAAGCACAGACACACACAAAAGCACAGACACACACAAAAGCACAAGACACACAGAAGCACAGACACACAGAAGCACAGACGCACACACATTGCCACACAAAAACACAGACACACACAGCACCACACAAAGAATCATACACACCTCACTGTTAATAACAATTTTACCAAGTTCATCTATTATTTAGGAAGCAGGGGTGCCAGTAACACAAACTTTACGGCCCCATCTCTAATCGGCCTCACTGGTTACAGCGTCCCTCTTCAATCAGCCCCCACCTCTAACCAACCATCAGGAAAGCTTCCCATTTGGAATAACTGATGCCAAATACAAAGATCTGTATAGAAAGAAAAAGAACTGTGTATGTGAAGTTAATTTCTCACTGTTTATTTAATATTTGGTGTTCAATAATTTTTATTCATCTTTCATATTTTCCATTGTCTTAGGAAATGCAAATCAATGTTTCCTATCCCAATAAAGCCCCTTTTGAATGAAAATATATTGATTAGAGAAAGATCGAGAAAAGTAATGGTCCAAAGCTAAAGCGCATGAGGGTTCTGCAAGGCCTGGTTTTAGGCCACACACTTTATCTACATGAATAATATAGAAAACCTCCTTCACCAATATATACAGCATGCAGAGAATACAGCTTCATAATCAGCTGGACCCTCCACAGAATGTGTTGGCAGCTCTGCAAAGAGCCTTTCTTAATACCCTGTGGCTGCCATTAACCGTGTACTGAACATCTCCAAGATAAAGGTCATATGTTTTGGTAAGAAGAACAGACCGGTTCCCCTGGTATATTACTACCCATTGTGGCTCAGTGGGTCGAGTAGGGTGTCTAGCAACCGGAAGGTTGGTGGTTCGATCCCTGGGTCCTCCTGACCAAGTGTCGAGGTGTCCTTGAGCAAGACACCTAACCCCAGCTGCTCCCGACGAGCTGGCTGGCGCCTTGCATGGCTGCCACTGCCGTCGGTGTATGAATGAGTGAATGAAAGGGTGAGTGTGAGGCAATGTAAAGCGCTTTGAGTGGCCATTGGTTAGAAAAGCGCTATATAAATGCAGTCCATTTACCATTTACCATTTACCCCTGATGGAATGAAGCTTGAGCATGTCACTTCACATTAGTACTTGGGAAGTTAACAAGATAACATTTCAGATGCCTGCATCTCTCTCAAATGATTAATCTCAGATTAGTTCAATACTTTGGAAATGTATTATATCTCACTTTACCCTTGATTTAGCAATAAAGCCCTTAAAGTGTAATTCAAATGGACAGTGGGTGTGATATGGTTCCCTGTCTGACAGTTCAGTACTCGACAGCAGATTGCGCATCTCTCCGTCAGGATGGTGCCGAGTAACATTTAAGGCGCGGTGCGCGCGCGCAATCGTACACGCACAGTGGGCTTATCACATTAAAGCATGCCGCTCACTGAGGATTGGCAAGATTCACACAGTGTGCACTTTTATCCACCATTGAGTGGTTTTGAAAGACGGGGAGGGGGTGGGTGGGTGTGAATGGGCCGGGCGGAGGCTGTCATGTGTGTCTGGCACTGAAGAGATAAAGATCAGTATAACTGATGGACAACAATAAGACTGCCATGCATCTGTCAGACACCACTGTAGCCTATCATTCTAATGCCGAAGAGAGAGATAGTTAGCGCAGGCTAGTGTTAATATGATACTGTCTCTGTCACACATTATCACGTTAATTCAGTCAGCTAATCAGCAAGCCAGTCGCCACCCCACAAACACCCTCTCTCTGCTCGTCACTGTTCAACCCAAAGCTATAAGGCTGACACACACGTGAAAGTGACAATTCCAACTGAACTCAACTAATGCCACAGGTGACAATTTCTTAGCACAGTCAGCTAAACCAACCTGTCAGTACACTTCCCCGGTCTCCGCCACCCCCCCAGCCCCACCCCCCGCAATGGGTCACATCTGCTCGGCTCAAGTAGTGAGGCGCCTGAGCCGAGCTGTCTCCTTTGTAGTGAGCAGGCCGGGCTAGCTGCCGGGGATCCGACAGTCACGCGTCAACCTGTTCAGCTCCCCAGCATGGCGGCAGGTGACAATACGGCAGTTAATAAATGAAGTGTCAACCGCCCAATGGATGGTCTCATCTGCTTTAAGAGACAGGATGTGACACGTGCTGCACAGGTAACCTTCTGCCGTTTCAGGGGGAAAGGGTGGAAAAGAGATGGGCTGAGGACAAGTAGGAAATGGAGGGAAAATATATGTGGCAGAGAGAGAGGTAATTGATCCGTGGGGGGGGGATTTCTTCTCCAGGATGTATATTTGCACCAACATAACACTCCAATCATAACAAGCTGTGTCATCTATTCTTCCTTAAAACACACAATTTGTTTTAGAATGTGGTGAGGAGGTATAGTTTGGCTTGTAAAACTCAAAAAGTGTTGCATCTGTAAAGGAAACTATGTGTGGTTTGTCTCCGTGTGATGTGTCTGTGTGTGTGTTAAGGGCCTGTCGGCTGAACTCTTGAGGTCAGGGTGATACGGTTTCTCATGCTGGTTAGAGCGCCTAGTATAACGCTCTGTGACAAGCTGATGTCATTACTCAACTACAGCCATGTATGTCGTGGAAGTCTTGAGGGATTTAGGACAGCTTTGCTTGGGGGAAGTGGACGGCCTCCATTTAGGATCCCCCCCCCCCACACACACACACACACACACACACACACACACACACACGCACTATAATCATAGCTTGATAGTCACAAAGGCACATCCTTCAAAGTAGAGTATTCATCATAATCCCGCACACACCCAAACACACTCGCCGTATTTTGTCTTCATGCTCTAAAGGGCCGGTCCAAAGGAAAACGATCTCCTGCCATTAAAACTAAGGATATTTTTTTACAAGAAGCTGTAATGTTTTAACTGAACTGTTTTTACACAGAGTACAGTTTCCCTCAACTGCTTCAACAACCTGCACTGGCCCAGCTTTCATGAAGTCCAGATGTGCGTGTGTGTGTGTGTGTGTGTGTGTGTGTGTGTGTGTGTGTGTGTGTGTGTGCGTGTGCGTGTGCGTGTGCGTGTGCGTGTGCGTGTGCGTGCAAACTTTGTGCAGCTGTTAGCAATGCTATGATTATAACCTAAGAATAAATTGTATCCAAATATACTGGCCCCAGATACAGAAATGATCGCTTTATCTTTAAACGTTTTTATCCGATTCACTAGCAAACACCCAAGATGTCTTATTCTGACAGCGATGAACACTATTAGAGCTCTAAGAATGTCATAATCATAGTACTCCAAAACGTGTCATGCCTATGAATAGCTCTTAGACCTGGTTTATTGATCATATACCACGCCCCATTGTGCCTTAAATATGGGTTTGGCACATACTGGATTTGTTATTACAAGTAGAGATCATAGAAATGTAGATTATGACTTAATGTGATTTAATAATTGTCTGTGAGAAAAGGAGTTGTCCATGATGTGACCCAAAATAATGTTGTGTCCCTGGAGACCTATACAGTTATTTAACAGCCTGATGGTCCGCAGGAAAAAGCTGTTAGAGTGTGGTAGTTGACAGTATGCTTCTTAACAACCAAATGTCTGTTGGACCTGAGTGGATGAAACAGGTCGTAGCTCGGGTGGCTGGTATCAGTGCTGATATGCCTTGCTTTCCTGCGACACCTGCATGTGTTTTTCACAAAGGGCGGCGTGGATCCAATGATATGTTCAGCTGAGCGTTGGACCCTCTACAGAGCCATACAGTGTGCCATCAATGAATCCCTGTACCACGCATTGACGCATCTTGGCAGTCTACTCTCAACCCTGTAGAAAAACAGCTCTCGTAACCAGACCGAATTTCTTCAGCCTTCTGAGGTTGTGCCTTCTACACCACGACGGATGTGTGCAGTGACCAGTCCAGCCTCTCTCCAAGGAACTTGAAGTCAGCGACCCTCTCGACAGCAACACTGTTGATGATGATCGGAGTGTTCAGGCTGCCTCACTCTTCAGTCCACAATCACTGCTTTTGTTTTCTCGATGTTGAGGGAGAGGTTGTTAACCTTGCACCACACCGCCAGAGTATTAACCTTTTCTCTGTAGGCTGACCTTCTCATCGTTGGTGATCAGGCTTACAACAGTAGTGTCGTCAGCGAACTTGAAGATGTCGATGAATACCTCTGGTAACTAGTCAGTGCATACTCTCAGGACCCTGTACGCTAGCAGTAGGTGACTCAGAGTCCTGAATCTCGAAATGTCAGAAAATGGACTTTAGATTATCTGTAAGGAATGGCTCATGTCACCATTTTCCTTGCTATGCCTTAACCCAGCATTCCTGTTGCTAATCAGTTGATCAAAACTGCTACCGTTGCATTGGTCGTGGAGCTGTGGTCATCGCTGTCCAGAGTAGGTTTGAGATGTCTGTTTGCATGAGTGAGGGTCAGTTTGGTTGAGTCCTGTCCTCCATCTCCCTAATAAATAAAATAAAACATAGTTTTCGAATGGTGAGGTTGGATTAAACCACACAAGTATAAAACGTTATTGAACCGGCAGTTCGTAGCGCTTGAATCGATTTCCTGACCAATTCAAAGATTTGGATTGGTTTGTGCTCCCTTGGACCGAAGTGCTCCATCTTAAACATTTGATCCGGCTATAGATCGATGCGGAGCAGTGCAGGTTCAGGCTTCAAACGAGGGTGTTGTGTTGTTTGATGTACAGTAGCTGTGCCTCAACATAACAGGAGATGGACAGAGGGGGCAAAGGTGCTTAAGCCGAGGGATGTTCGGGGGCTTCGGGTGAATAAATACAACCCACCTCTCCCTGAGATCTGAGCAGGAAGACGAGCAGCTCCTGCTACAAACCAAGGCCAACAACAGAGGGATCAGGAAGAAAGGAAACGCACACCCATTTCATTATCGACTAAGTAGAGCACAGAGATCTCACGCATGGACACCATCGGCCTGTGCATGTACGCTCACAAAGTCACAGCTGACATCGAGCCTGACCTGTGACTGACTGTCTGACCCAGTCTTTTGACTGTCTGTCTTCTGACAGTCTGTTTGCCTGTGACTCGTGCCAAAGGAACAGACGGTTGACAGTGTTCCCTGAGGCCATCTTCCTTCACCTCCCAATCATTACTCACACACCCGCACAGGGAGCCTTGTACCAACACTGCTAATCTGGCACTACACCCACACATGCATGCTCACACACATGCACGCTCACACACATGCACACTCACACACATGCACACTCACACACATGCACGCTCACACACATGCACGCTCACACACATGCATGCTCACACACATGCACGCTCACACAGAAGGACAGAAAAGCCTTCAGTACCCCCTCCTCTCCAAGAACTGGCTGAGAGACAGGGATAGGGGCTCTATTTTTTTGTTGTTTTAATCCTTTCACTGGGTGTTTGATGTTCCTCTACATGCCCTCTGAACAAATCCCCCCCTTCCTGCCCCTAATCGCCTTACCACCTGTGGCCCAATGCACCCTGGGTATCAGGACAGGTCTGGTGCCAACGTGCCTCTCCGCTGCTCAGTTTGGTACAAATACACACAACACAGAGTATAGAACGGTCTGGTCTGACAACACACAGTCAGTGATCTGGCGTGTCTGGCAGACGGCTGGTTTGGCAGGAGGGTGTGTACCAGTTTGGTGTGAGGCCAGTGCTGGGTAGTGGGCATCAGTAAGATATGAGTGTGAGACTTTGAACATGTCAGGCTAATCTTATGACAGAGAGCTGACCACTGAGATCCCCTTCAAATAAGCTCTGCTATGCCTTCATCTGGCACCGGATTCTGAATATACACTTCCCCTCATTTAATAAGAGACTAAGGAGGACGCGATTTAATGGACTTTGTGTGTTTGTGTTAATCCTGTTGTGGCATGCAGTGGCGCCCCCGGAAATGTTTCTTAGGGGTGGCCAGATGGGGCCACTGAAAATCTTGGGGTGGAACAACAAAACCAAAAGCCATAACTGAATTTCAGGAAGTCTATTATGCTGTTGTGGTATATAGGCTAGTTGAAAACTATGTCATCATGAGAATTAAGGAATTGCAGACAGATACACTTTGTTTTCTTATTTTACAGTTAATAACACTAATTATCCAATGTACATACACGAATACTGGTACAGTAAACATTTTGAGTGCCACATTAAACCTGTTTTAATGTGTTACACAGGGATGATCCGAGTATCTGTATCCGTGCTCGGAATGGGCGCGGCCTTCCCGGAAGTGGGCGCAGCTACCCAGAAGTGTTTCATTTAAGCCTGAAATTGATATGGTTTGCTCAGCAATTGCTACATTCAGAACAATGTTTTTGATCAAACACATGGCAATAGCTGTGCAAACCATATTGATGTCAGACTTAAATTAACCGCTTCCGTAAACAAATTCTCGGAGCATCCCTAGTGTTATATCTGTACAGTATATACGTGTTAGGCAATTCATTATTCTTCAAATAGGCTAGTTGTCCTTTTCCATAAAAATAATATATACAGCTATATTTGGTGTCTTGCAGACAGTTTAAACCTCTGATATAGATATGTTTTACTATGAATGCGTTTCTTAATGTTTGTATTTATATTTTTTTAGTTTTGTATGTTTCTATTGTTGTAATACAGGGCTCAACTGTAAAAAAGAGAAGAGGGGGCAGTGGGGACAAGGTGGGAAATTAACTTTTTTGTCGAAATCTTATCAGCCACTTTTCCCCAATTGAAATACAAATAGCATATTCACTATGAGTACATGTCTTATTAATATAGTGTAAATTACTAAAGGGTCATTTAGGTGAATCATTTTCAGATGATTGACAAATTGTGCTAATCTGTGTGTTAATTGTAAGTCCCACTACCACTTTTAGTCAACTACTTTTAGAGCACTCATCCAACAGTAAGCAGTTTTACCTTTGAACATTGTAAAACTTTGCTGTTGTAACAGCTGATCTATGCCAATTATATGCTGATTTGCCATTTATAAATTCATTTTCTAATAATCTGTTTGGAAAACACCTGGGATTACAAATAAAATAAACCAACCATTGGTTAAATGATTTATATTTTAGTAATTTAGCAGACAATCTTTTCCAGAGCGACTTACATTAAGTACAAGGGCATTCTTCCTGGAGCAACTTAGAGTGAAGTTCCTTGCCCAAAGACACAACAACAATTTGGCACAGCAGGGAATCTAACCAGCCACCTTCAAACTACTAGTCTGACTCCCTAATTCCTGAGCCATCAGGTCCCCAGTTCTCCCATCAAAGGTGCAAGTCGATGCTTCTTCAATAATGAAACCAAACATAATACAACATAATACAAAAAATATAATAAGAAACCATATTATGGCGAAGTAAGATAGTTTATTAACAACGGATGCTAATTCAAGTAAGTCACACTTGAGACACTGCACGTGTAAATGCCTCTGGTAAAACGAGAGCGGCGTTCATCAGAATCCAATCATAATTACAGACTAAACAAGCAATTTGAGTGACAGCAGAATCACCTAATGAGCGTTTAGAATTCCATGCTTTGTGTGTTTAACTTTTTCCAATCACGGAAATTTACATAAAATTGTATCATAATTAGAGCCTGACCGATATATCAGCGGGTCAATATTATCGGCCAATATTATGCATTTTCTAAACTATTGGTATTGGCAATTATAATGGCCGATAAATGAATATTTAGAGAAAAAAAAACTGCCTCTGCTGAACTGGAGTTTTGAGGACTGACTGATTCAGTACACTACTTCATACTGTATATAGTTAATATTTTGCTGTTGTTCTTATTCATCAGAACTTACAGAACTTAACAGATTTTTTTCCAGTCTTGTTCAAAGTTATATTTATGAAGCTATTATGTCTACTAATACTGGTAACTTTGACTTTGTTTTGTTGTTGTTGTGTTTTTGTTCAAAGGACTTTAAGTTTCATATCTTAAATTTGTATTTTCCTCTGCTCTGTTGTGACAATAAAACAAACATGTTTATACTTAAACTGCATTATCATATTATTTTAGTGAGGACGCATAAATAACTACAAATATGTGTTAGGCAAATCTGTTTATGTTTTGTTACTCGTTTCTACATTTTCTAATTTGTCCTTTCAGAATAATAGCATTCGTAATTCATTACAATAATCATTGTTAATTAATTGCATAGATACTGGGTCTATGTCCATGTGTTGCTAAAATTAGTCTATTGTTTGATAAAACAGACTCTAGTGAATGATTTTCAAATGTAATCACATTTTCACATAAGACACTGACAATATATTCAATAAATGTGTGTGTACAACAAATTTGTTACTGTTTTCAATGAAATGTTGTAATTGAAAACATGTTAAATGTTTTTTTTTCAATCATATACTCTTGTTACTTTACAGGAAATACAACTGCATTTGGTTACAATTCACTAGCTTTGTAATGACTTCACAATGATTATTGAAATGAATTAAAACAAGTGCTATTATTCTGAAAGGACAAATCAGAGTTTGTGTTGCCGACATAACAGTGTTGCCAGGCGAACGTGTTTGCCCCGCTGCTCGAACTGCGCATGTGGAATGGGCTGGCATGGGACAGCAAGCACCACTAGGCCAAACCAGAACTGCACAGAGGAGCGCAGAGCAGATGAAAGGATAGAGACACAAGCTGAAAGCCAGAGGATTTAGTGGCGTCCAGATGTTATTAAAATGTTTCTTATGTGGTGCCAACAAACAGAAGTAAACTATTAAAGTATAAAGTATGAGCCATGTCTAAGAGAGTCCAGAGAGGGAGAGAAAGAGAGAAAGGCCAGGAAAGACAGTGAAATGAGAGACACTAGATGTTGTGTTATTCTCATATACACACTAAATGTATTTAATAGTTTAGGGTTTGGGGGGTCATTTTGCAGTAACATTAGTTAAATATTTTGCTCGTTTATAAATGTCTCAATGTTTCTTAATTTTCTGTCTTTTACAATTAAAATGCTTTTTCAAACAAAGCTCAGGAAAATATACATCATTCTATATAAATGAAACAAGAAAAAATGAATGCTTTGGAGTTAGGTGCAGTTCCTTTGGGGTGATTTCCTGTCATAACATGATCATCTGCATAAAGATGCTAGTATGAAGAACCAGAGGTGTCACAATACCAGAAATGTATTAGTCGGTGCCAATACCAGTAAAATAACATAATTCTTGATGCCGATTTCGTTAATATGGTAAAAAAGGATTTTCTAAGATTCCATGTCTTGAACTTGAATTTTTTTTATTAAAATACTTGAATAATATAAAAATGTTGTAAAAAGACATAAAAATCACATGCAGTGTATAGCATAGAACAACATACTAAATAGCAATTAATGCTCATATTGCAACAACTAGTGTCCCCAGACACATTACAGACATCTTTTCAAAAGGTACAGTCCAAAACAACAGCAGTGCAAAACAAAACAGTGGATATAGCAGTGCAGCCATTCAGCTAACAAGATAAACATGTTTTTTTAACAACATTGCACACATTTTCTTGGCTAGTTCAAGGTTTTTAGAGAGGAAACCTAACATGTCTTGGTTAAGTTGCAAATGATTGTGTGTAATGTGTTGGGCATTGGTCCTATGTGTATGGCTGTATTGTATTGGATAATAAAAGCTTTGAATCATATCTTCTTATCAGTTTTATATCTGATACGTTCCCCATCGGGGAACAATATATATTAAATAGATTTTTAGTACAGGGAGTCGGAAACAGGGCTTGCTCCATCCGCTCCAAGCATCGACTCGGTATTGCAGTACCTCCGGGAACGGTGCATCCATTTCAAGTGTGAAAATGAAAAAGTATATTATCCTCCGCCGAACGAAGCAGACTACCTAGCTACCTTTTCGCAACTGAAAGTAAAGCCCTTTTTGTTTGCTTTTGATTTTTCCTGCTAGTTTCAGTTATCCTCCCCTGACAAAGTTATCAATTGCTAACACTGGCATCTTCGCTAATGGTGCTTACGGTGCTTCAAAAAACGGGCATCATCTGTGTTTTGTCATTTTAAAACCAGAAGGTTTTGGTAGTATCAGTTCTCGTGACATCCCTATTAAGAAAATAGGTAAGTACAATTAAAAATAACAATATGTAGAAGCAATAAACCAACTCTTTAGTGAGGAAAAGAACCAAACTGGTAGAGGCATATTCTAGTTCAATTCATAAGTCATATTTAGGATTTAAATATGTGCTGTCAAATGATTAAATAATTAATGATTTTCTATTAATATTAATATTAGAATGTCAAAATGCTGACCTAAATCATTTTCCATCTAAAAAGCTGTGCATTATATTAAAGCTGCAGTGCGGGATTCTTACATTCCAACCCTTGCCAAACCAGTTCACACTAAGCTGATTAAGCCTTTCGCCGCCAGGTCAATCACTCTGTATTTGGCAGTAGACTGTGTTTTTAACTTCGGTGTCTGTGGCGACATTCCCGTACTGGAGCAGCAGTAGTGATGCGTTTATACGTCACCCAGCAATGACTGGTTTACCAGAGCGGAAGAGGGGAGCAACCAATGCGAAGCAAGGAGTAGGCTAACGTTAAAGCAACTAGGACTATGCTGTACAATGCTACAGAAAAACCCCAAAAGCATCTAAGAACAAATTCTAATGCTCCAGATGAATAAGTAACTTGGCGTTCAGATGAAGGAGTACAGCCTAAAAAAGAAATGTATCTATGCGTAGGCATATGTCATAAACTCACGTCGTGTTTGTGTAATTACTCTCACTGCCAGAAGGGGGAGACTGAAGATGCACATTGCAGCTTTAATAACACATAGCTACCTATTTGAAATTGACTAAGTGCATGAACATGTCTTTTTCCAAGTAGGTCCATTAAACCAGACTATCAATGCCTTTAAATGTCAGCTCTCAAATAATCAAAATAACTGTCACTGTCTATTTTTAGCACATGTCAATCTAAACAGAAGTTTGCTATTTTTTGAACCCATAATTCTACCATCTTCTCCCAATGTGCTCTTGATCAAATCACCAAGCAGAATGACTGCTATTTATGGCTACAGTATAAAATACATTTCAGACTCTATCTGGACAGAAGCTGGGTGAGCAGGTATTAGATCGAACTCTAAAGCAAACCAAGCGTCATCATGGTATTGTCCAGTACCTGGCATTTAGGCTACAATCTGGTTAAAGGTGGGGCTCAGGTGGGGGCCTACACACAGATGCTCCCCTGGTGGATGGTTAGCAACCTTTGAAAAAAACAACTTAAGATCAAATACTTTAAATGTATGATTCTGAAATTAAATTAATGGGGATTCAAATGCATAAGGTAGGCTGATTGAATAAGAAACGCATAGGGTAGGCAAGGTAGCTTGAGATGTTTATCAACAAATATTGATAATAATATATCAGGGGGAGCTATAATATTTACACAATACGGGCGTTGTTAATTATGCTAACTGAATATATTCTGTTGGAACTTTAACATTACATTACAGTATATTATATACATTACACTGTTCATAGTGTGTATACGTGTCCATATACTGTAAATATCCTGTTCAAATTCTACTTATTATATTAATATTATATTACATATACACTCACCTAAAAGATTATTATGAACACCCAGGCAATTTCTCATCAATGCAATTATCTACTCAACCAACCACATGGCAGTTGCTTCAATGCATTTAGGGATGTGGTCCTGGTCAAGACAATCTCCTGAACTCCAAACTGAATGTCAGAATGGGAAAGAAAGGTGATTTAAGCAATTTTGAGCGTGGCATGGTTGTTGGTGCCAGACGGGCCGGTCTGAGTATTTCACAATCTGCTCAGTTACTGGGATTTTCACCCACAACCATTTCTAGGGTGTACAAAGAACGGTTTGAAAAGGGAAAAACATCCAGTATGCGGCAGTCCTGTGGGCGAAAATGCCTTGTGGATGCTAGAGGTCAGAGGAGAATGGTCCGACTGCTTCAAGCTGATAGAAGAGCAACTTTGACTGAAATAACCACTCGTTACCACCGAGGTATGCAGCAAAGCATTTGTGAAGCCACAACACGCACATCCTTGAGGCGGATGGGCTACAACAGCAGAAGACCCCACCGGGTAGTGTACCACTCATCTCCACTACAAATAGGAAAAAGAGGCTACAATTTGCAAGAGCTCACCAAAATTGGACAGTTGAAGACTGGAAAAATGTTGCCTGGTCTGATGAGTCTTGATTTCTGTTGAGACAATCAGGTGGTAGAGTCAGAATTTGGCATAAACCGAATGAGAACATGGATCCATCATGCCTTGTTACCACTGTGCAGGCTGGTGGTGGTGGTGTAATGGTGTGGGGGATGTTTTCTTGGCACACTTTGGCTCCTTAGTGCCAATTGGGCATTGTTTAAATGCCACAGCCTACCTGAGCATTGTTTCTGACCATGTCCATCCCTTTATGGCCACAATGTACCCATCCTCTGATGGCTACTGCCAGCAGGATAATGCACCATGTCACAAAGCTTGAATCGTTTCAAATTGGTTTCTTGAACATGACAATGAGTTCACTGTACTAAAATGGCCCCCACAGTCACCAGATCTCAACCCAATAGAGCATCTTTCGATGTGGTGGAACGGGAGCTTTGTGCCCCCAATGTGCATCCCACAAATCTCCATCAACTGCAAGATGCTATCCTATCAATATGGGCCAACATTTCTAAAGAATGCTTTCAGCACCTTGTTGAATCAATACCACGTAGAATTAAGGCAGTTCGGATGGTGAAAGCGGGTCAAACACAGTATTTGTATGGTGTTCCTAATAATCCTTTAGGTGAGTGTATATCAGTGATGCCGGTAACGCGTTACTTAGTAACGCGCTACTTTAATCTGACCACTTTTTTCAGTAACGAGTAATCTAACGCGTTACAATTTCCAAACCAGTAATCAGATTAAAGTTACTTTTCCAAGTCACTGTGCGTTACTGTCATTTTCCTTAGTAAAAAATATATATTTTTGCTTTCTTCTTGCGTCTCCAAGAGTTGTCACGTATGCGACAAGTCACGTTTTCAGCGTGAGGACAGTCGGAGCCAGTGCTAGCTAGGCAAGAACCGTTTGCCTAGCAACACCGATGTCATCAACACGAACTTGGATTTTCCTTTTCAAAATAATAGCGCTAATAATTTAATATAATAATCATTGTTAATTCATTGCAAAGATGGGTAGTGTGTCCATGTTCATGTGTTGCTAAAATTAGAGTCTGTCGGATAAAACAGACTCTAGTGAATGTTTTCAAAATGTGATAATGTTTTCACATGAGACACTGACAATATATTCAATCAAATTGTGTGTACAGTATTTGTTACTCTTATTAATAAAAAGTTAACATGTTAAATTATTTTTTTCCTATCATATACTCTTAATGTTTCTTTACACACGGTACAATTGCATTTGGTTACAATTCACTAGCTTTATAATGAATTAACAATGATTATTGCAGTGAATTAAAACTAGCGCTATTATTTTGAACCAAAAAATTCAAAAATATTTTATAAGTTACATTTATACACAATGTAGATTATAAATAGTACGTTTCCACTACAGTGTTAACAGTTAAATATGTCAAGTCAAGAAAGACTGTCTTTATTTTTTATAAAAAAACATGTATTCAACTTAAAATGTCAGGAGATACATTGTTGATGTTACTGATAAAAATGCACTTCCAATAAAGTGAGTGTTGGCAGAACCGGTTGTCATTTTTATGTTGAGGCGGTGGGGGTGTTGTCGGCAGCTGCTGAATGTAACTAATAAAGAAACTTGTAATCTAACTTAGTTACTTTTAAAATCAAGTAATCTGCAAAGTAACCAAGTTACTTTTTAAAGGAGTAATCAGTAATCAGATTACTTTTTCAAAGTAACTGTGGCAACACTGGTGTATATACATATATACATACACAAATATACATATACATATAATATACATAAAATATATATATATAAAAAAAGTGAAATCATCTATGACATATATGGCTACTCAGGGCAGATAGCTAATGATAACCTCCCCCAATGGATAGAAAGAAAAGAAAACTACCCGCGAAGTACTCAGAACATCTCCTGAAATATACCAGTACATTTTCACAAAAGAATGGCTGTACAGCTCTCAAAAGGCTCCATCACCAATCAATCACCTACTCACTATGGATGGTTATGGTTAAAAACAATAATAATAATAATGTGTTAATGGCAACAAAATCAATTAATCATTTTAGATTATTTGCATGTGTTAACGTGTTAAATTTGACATCCGTAATGTAGACTATTTTAAAGTTAATGGAAAGCTAGACCATTATGTATAAAATAAAAACTCTGCCTCCTCCATACAGCCAGGCATCCCATGACAGCTGACCCATAGCATCACATTCAGACAGGCCTGCAATATGAAGGCCACAAACTGTCAGCCTATGGCACGAGAAAATATCCAATGCTTTTGAGGTATGACACAAGGGGGCTGGGTTTATAAGGCCAAGTAAGCAAAGGACTCCTCCATATACATGTTGAATAGGCAAATCACCTCCAGGATGAGCACCTACTTCTGTCCTCACCCAATTCAAAAATGTTGAATTTAATACTCCAGGAAACATAAACATGTTCATCAAGCTAGTCTCCTCTAAAAGCAGAATGTTTATGAATGTGTGTTGTTTGACAAACCACCTTTTTCAGCACATTAGGCTGCTGCCTGGCAAAGCTGTTATGACAACGGAAATACAGAAGTTGTCTGGATTGAACTGTAACAAACAGACTGTACATTGTTGTACATCTTCTGTAACCGTACATACATGTGTAAAGTAAGAATGTTATCACCAATAGTGTTACATTGGTACAAAAGACAGTGGTTAGCATCTCAGACTGAAAACATCATTAAGAACCGGAAAAATATATATATATTCAATGTTATTTTTATAGTCTCTGATGTTAAAACTAAACGGAATTAAGGGATGTTATTAAAATGGAAATCAACCAATCCTAAACCAAGATGAATAATGAGGTGGCAACATGGCTAATTAGCATTGAAGTAGATGACATCTATAAGTTCGTAGAGGTCATTTCTGAAGTGTTGGTGATAATTTGTTAAGCGGGCGGTGTGTCTTGTTTTGGTGTATAACCAGGTTAATGAGTTAAAAGGCATTTCAGTACTAATGAGAAGACTTCCACACCTAGCAGAACATAAATGCAAGTTAAACTGCATAAGACTATGACTACAATATTTCACTCTATATAACATCACCATAAAGGTGAGCGACTTGGTCTAAAAATATATTTCCTGAAACGTTTCTCAGTACACTGATTTTCAAACTAATCATAATTATCAAGTTTATTCATGGATCGAAAATAAAGCTAAATATAAGCCTTTCAAAATATAACTTTGACCTATAATTAAAAGATTTGTTTTGTTTGCAACTTTTAATGCAAATAGCGGAAACTGCTTTGTCAAAAATGAAGAAGTACAGTCAGTCTGTCAGTGCGCATAACCTTTATATTAATCATAGCAATTGATGTAGTAGTGGTCTGGATTTGAACCCATGCTGCATCGGTACACTTGCACCGGAGACAGTGGTTTAGAATGCTGGAGTACCCCAGGTTACAATCAACCTTTAGCCCTCAGAAACACTTTGTAAATGATGTCTTCACCAGTGACAAGATCACTTGTGGTGGACACCGATGAGGTGGCTGTGGCTCAACTCAGCTTTTCCACACTTCTGTCCAACATTTAGAACAGGTACACTCCCTGGTAGTATATCCTCCAATCGTTTTATACACACACAGGAACACGCACAGGAACACACAACCCTGGGGTCTGTACAAGTCATCAGTAACCTGATGAGAACAGCAATGAGAGACAGACCACAACCCTGCCTCATGCACCTGACTTTATGAACACTCTGTTAGGCCCCCTGTCTCCAAGATGATTCAAACATCATTATATCACTTCATTAAACACTACAGACAGCAACTACTGTTTGAGCTCTTGCAGGTAACACAGGCCCCTTCTTAACACTGCATTTAAACCCTTTCTCGTTTCTTTTCAGTGTGGATTTTTTACAAAAACCTTTGCCTGGTCAGCTCTAACAAGCAGTGTTTGGGGAGTGGGTCCTTGTGTAAAAGTTACACGGATTCAGCTTAGTGATAAGAGGTTGCTGTAGACCAGAGAAGTCAGATCAGTAAGACAAACGGGATCTTACCTGAGTTTGAGACACAGCAGCAGGCCCATCCACAAAGAGAACATGGAAGGAGAGGGAGATTCCGATTAGTTTTTAAATGCAAATTACAGACAAATTACATACATATTACCTATATATGTCACTCCCAATTGTTCTTGACAGTTACGATCTGAATAAAAGAATATTACAAAAATGAATATATAATTATAGTGATAAACTCAAAATGTCAATGTTGCAATGGAACCAACCAAACTCGTACAATTATTTAACACAAAAGAAATATCACCAAAATCGAGTTTCCAAGCGCTTGCGTCTGTGTCTTGGGGTCAGAAAGGGCTTTCTTCCAGCAACCCTTCCAAAGAGGCCGTGACGCCACAAAGGCCAGTAATTCTAACACAGTTAATCTTGGGGATTTTGTTGCTTCTTTGGCTTTCCTTACGGTGTTGGATTACAAATGGATATTGCATGCGCGTTACCTCATTTGTATACCCTAGAGTAACAGGAAGTGATTTAATGGCTCAATATTGTTCCTTAAGTCCTAGATGAGGTTAAATATGTGGAATGTAATTCCTGGTTTAATTTTGGTAGAAGTCATTTACAATCATCTTTAAGGTTGAAACCATGAATTTGAGGACATTGATTTTTAATTTAATCAATAATTTATTTTGGTTGGTTCTATTGACACATTAATAAAGTACAATATTTCTCACATGTTGGTATTTTGAGTTTCTCTTCAGTTGTGGTCAACATTTTAGAGAATTCTGCTGCCTCAGTGTTGTCGATGCCAGTTTGCATGCAGAATGTCATGGTATTGAAATGTCCCTCTTTGCCATTAAAATGAACTAAATCCTCAAAACACTTCCACTGCATTCCAGCCCTGCCACAAAAGGACCAGCTGCCATCATGTCAGTGATTGTCTCGTTAACACAGGTGAGAGTGTTCGCGAGGACAAGGCTGGAGATCACTCTGTCATACTGATGGAGTTAGAATAACAGACTGGAAGCTTTAAAAGGAGGGCGGTGCTTGAAATCATTGTTCTTCCCTCTGTCAACCATGGTTACCTGCAAGGAAACACATGCTGTCATAATTGCTATGCACAAAAAGGGCTTTTTGTTCATAGCAAATGCACTCACTGTGAGTGCATTTGCACGCACAGTGAGGTGAATACTTTTGGAGAAAGGCCTGGTGTCAAGAAGAACAGCAAAGAAGCCACTTCTCTCCAGGAAAAACATCAGGGACAGACTGATATTCTGCAAAACTTACAGGGATTGGACTACTGAGGACTGGGGTAGAGTCATTTTCTCTGATGAATCCCCTTTCTGATTGTTTGGGCCATCCGGAAAACACCTTGTCCAGAAAGAGACAAGGTGAGCGCTACCATCAGTCCTGTGTCATGCCAACAGTAAAGCATCCTGAGACCATTCATGTGCGGGGTTGCTTCTCAGCCAAGGAAGTGGGCTCACTCACAATTTTGCCTAAGAACACAGCCATGAATAAAGAATGGTACCAACACATCCTCTGAGAGCAACTTCTCCCATCCATCCAAGACCAGTTTGCTGTCATTTTGGGTCCATGGCAAGGAAATTTTCCAGACCTTAATCCCATTGAGAACGTGTAATCGATCTTCAAAAGGTGGGTGGACATACAAAAACCCACAAATTCTGACAATCACTAAGCATTGATCCTGCAAGAATGAGTTGAAATCAGTCAAGTTGTAGCCCAGACGTTAATTGACAGCATGTCAGGGCAGATTGGAGAGGTCTTGAAAAATAAGATTCAACACTGCAAATATTGACTCTACATAAACTGAATGTCATTGTCAATAAAAGACTTTGACACTTATGGAATGCTTGTATTTATATTTCAGTATGCCATAGTAACTACTGTCAAAGGATATAACAACACTGAAGCAGCAAACTTTGTGGAGACAAATACTTGTTTCATTCTCCAAACTTTTGACCACAACTGTATAATTATATTGTTTATATTTTTTACAGTATTGTTTGTGCATTGCCTGTCAGGGGTGCTAGTAATTTTGGAGCCCAATGTACATATTACATACATGTTAAAATACATTTTAATAGACAATGTTTGTATCTGGGGTTGTTGACTATGCATTACTAAAAAGTATCTTCTTCAGAAGAGTAGGCTGTCTCTATTGGCTTTGTACAAAACTAAGTAGGAGTTTCTGAGTGATGATTACACACACAAGCACACATGCGCAAACACACAAACAAACAAACAAACATACTTAACACAAGAATAAAAGTACTGAATTCAACTGCAAGACTGTGGATGCAGGATTATTCTAGTGTTCTCCTGAAGCATGGCAACAACCGAACAGCGCCGTCTGAATGACTGTTCCTCACCGGGGTTGTACACGTCTTCCCCCGAAAATGACAGCCAAGAGACAGGCTTTTCAGCTGAGAGTTCAAAACCAACCCCAAAAACCCAATTAGACAAATATTCCCATGTCCATCCATAAAACATGCACTCCCAATTTGAGACGAGTCAGTTTTTAAACTGCCACATGGGCTGAAAGGGGAGGATATCAAAGAGCCAATTAAAAGCGGTTTAAAGCCAAAACACTAATTGTTGTCATTTACACAAAAGTGATTTTGCTCTTTGTTCCACTAGAGTGGTCAGGGTACATAACTGGCTGGTTCCTCATTCACAGGAGCCACTGAAAACACAACACAGTGAAATTTAACCAAGATTAGAGAACACCAAGTCAAAGCAACGCAGCCTAGACACAGACACACACACCCACGCGCGCACACTTATTAAAGATAGTTTTTGGGGGGTATTCTTCATTTTATTGATAGGACAGTAGGAAGCAAAGGTTAGGGACACAGGCATATAGGGGGCATGGCTCTACAGAACGACAGTTTTAGTTGCATATGCGACAAAAAATATATGTGACTAAAATAAATGTGCACAAATGGCAAATTCAAGTAGGTGCATGCTTGCAAGTTGTGATTACACCAAAATGAATACTCTCCTAGTTACTCTCCTTGTTAAGTAGTATTTCAGCTATTTTTGTTTTATTGATGGTAAGTTCACAAATATCTGCGAAAAAACGATAATGCAATGCAGTACTTAACAAACCAATCGAAGCCTGACAAAGGCTAAACCTCGAGTCGAGGGGCTGGAAGTGTGAGCCATTGAATAGGCAGCTAGAATCTTCAGAGGATTTGTGTTGTCGAAATGTTATTTTAAACAAAATAAAAAAGCATCAATATATATTTTTTGCAAGATTTCAGAGTTTAGAAAGATTTGCGTGCAATTCAGACATAGTAAGATGCAATTTATTTTTACTAAATAGTTGAGGTGGTGGTATTAACAAAGTATTAAATACTTCTTGTAATAAATTGGCTTGTGCCCAGGTGGCAGACAATCACACAGCCTGCACAAATATAGCTTGAGATGAATTGATTGACATTTCTGAATGGACAGACTTCAAAGTCAAACCAAGGAGAATTAGTGTTAACTATCTGGGCCATTATAAGTTCACAATAAAATGATTATCTGTGTATATCAAACAACATTTAGTCACACTAGGCATGCTACTTAGCTAGCAAACGAGACAATATGATTACAAACAGATTACAATATGCCATGCACACATATGGAGAGGACAGAAGAACTGGAAAAGAGAAGGCTCCTTTCACAACAGATGTAAAATGTTTAACAATAAAGATAGCTTGGATAAAGTTTTGTGTAAACAGTACATATATACACCATATTAAAGTGCATAGGAGTGAGTTGGAATTGGGGGGATTACACGTTTTTAAGGGTGGGGGGACATTATCTGCCGCTAACATTTGGGGTGACAGGAAGCCCCTGCTCCTATGCCTTTGACATTAATTGAAATCAAATTTATTTCCTAGTGTTTAATTTTTGTTTTTTGTGCCTGAAAGTTGAAGTACAGAAATGTTCGTAATAAAAACAGAACTAGCTACTTTCTCTTTCAGTGACCAAGCTGTAGAACATGTATTTTATCATATATAAAAAAAAATAATAAGTTTATGTGTGACAATGATTTCCTACACTATGCAGAAACGGTGTCCTTGTAAAAAAGGCCACCGTAGAAGAAGGGAGTCAAACAGCAGCAGCACAGGTTCAAGGCGTCCTCACAGGTTCAAGGCGTCCTCACAGGTTCAGGGCGTCCTCACAGGTTCAGGGCGTCCTCACAGGTTCAGGGCGTCCTCACAGGTTCGGTGCGTCCTCACAGGTTCGGTGCGTCCTCACAGGTTCGGTGCGTCCTCACAGGTTCGGTGCGTCCTCACAGGTTCGGTGCGTCCTCACAGGT
>JACXGM010005813.1:0-34197 GCA_016801145.1 Umbra pygmaea
TACATACTGTTTCATCAGCACACAAATGATTTGTTGAATATACAAAACAACTAAGGGACCTAAAATCGATTCCTGGGCAACCCCTGTCTGAACTACAAAAAATTGAGAATGCTTTCGTTATAGCCACAGTTTAATACTTAGAATAATTCTCAAACCTCAATGAATGGTCTATGGCCAAGCCTAATGAGATCATTTTCTTCAGGAGGATGGAATGATCACTCCCCCTGGGCCCAAGACGTTGAGAAGACGTCTTTGTGGTTGTAAAGACGTTGACTAGACCTGTGCCCAGTGGGCTATATCAAAAGTGATTGTTAGGTCACAGCGAGCAGCTCAAACTCATTTATCATCTAAGGGTTTGGAAACATCCTTGACAAAAAATGTTGTTCTTACCCAGATCTAAAACCAGACTGCTATCTGTTAAAAATGCAATAATCTGTTAAAAAGATTAGGATTAACATTGTCTCAGTATTCTTCACACCATTATGGAGTGGCAGTTTATGGGCAGTTTTCCAAATTGTATTGTTAGAATTCATGTGAGACTGAAAACTAATGTGTTAGAGCTCTAGAAATTAAAGGAGCAGTAACCACCAGGCCTGAATCAACTTTATTTGCCCCTGTGGATTTCCTCATGTCTATAGCTAGCATGATATATGTATTTTTCCATAAACTGGCTCATCAGTTAAAATGTATGTGTACTAACATTAGTGTTCCTGCATGAGTTCTTTATTTTCTTTAAGTCCTTTATCATTTTATTTGGGGTATGCATGGACATTTTATCAAAGAGATAGCCTGCCACAATGCGCTGATGATTAGAAGGCATAAACAATGCATTCATATTGGTAAGAACTACCTTAAAACTGTTTCTTCAAAGGTTATATGAACAGATGAGAGGGACTGTTGGTAGACCAGACGGGTGGGCCCATGGCTGGATCATTAACACACATGGCACCAGTTTGAGTTAGGTGCCAGCAAGTACCGGTAATGATGTTGGCTGCTATCATTAGCAATAAGCAAGATTTTTGTGTTGCCGAAGGGATAAAAAAAAACCTCACAAAACGATTGCTAGTTGTTATTCATGTTGTTAAACATACTTGTTCATTTATTATTTGATTATTAAGTGCACAAATTTGAGCAAATCAAATTTTCCTTATTTACAAAAATCACACTTTTTCTTTCTTAAAATGGAATTGACAGCATTTGAACTACTTTGCAGATTTGAAGCTAACATGTCAGTGAACCTTAATTAAGGTTTCATACAGTGCCTTGTGAAAGTATTCGGCCCCCTTGAACATTTCGACCTTTTGCCACATTTCAGGATTCAAACATAAAGATATAAAGCTGTAATTTTTTGTGAAGAAGCAACAACAAGTGGGACACAATCATGCAGTGGAACGAAATTTATTGGATATTTCAAACTTTTTTAACAAATAAAAAACTGACAAATTGGGCGAGCAAAATTATTCACCCCTTTTACTTTCAGTGCAGCAAACTCTCTCCAGAAGTTCAGTGAGGATCTCTGAATGATCCAATGTTGACCTAAATGACTAATGATGATAAATAGAATCCACCTGTATGTAATCAAGTCTCTGTATAAATGCACCTCCTCTGTGATAGTCTCAGAGGTCCGTTGAAAGCACAGAGAGCATCAGGAAGAACAAGGAACACACCAGGCAGGTCTGAGATACTGTTGGTGGAGAAGTTTGAAGCTGGATTTGGATACAGAAAGATTTCCCAAACTTTAAACATCCCAAGGAGCACTGTGCAAGCGATAATATTGAAATGGAAGGAGTATCAGACCACTGCAAATCTACCAAGACCAGGCCGTCCCTGTAAACTTTCAGCTCATACAAGGAGAAAACTGATCAGAGATGCAGCTAAGAGGCCCATGATCACTCTGGATGAACTGCAGAGATCTACAGCTGAGGTGGGCGAGTCTGTCCATAGGACAACAATCAGTCTTGTACTGCACAAATCTGGCCTTTATGGAAGAGTGGCAAGAAGAAAGCCATTTCTGAAAGATATCTATAAATAATGTTGTTTAAAGTTTGCCACAAGCCACCTGGGAGACACACCAAACATGTGGAAGAAGGTGCTTTGGTCAGATGAAACCAAGATCAAACTTTTTGGCAACAATGCAAAACGTTATGTTTTGGCGTAAAAGCAACACAGCTCATCACCCTGAACACACCATCCCCACTGTCAAACATGGTGGTGGCAGCATCATGGTTTGGGCCTGCTTCTCTTCAGCAGGGATACGGAAGATGGCTAAAATTGATGGGAGGATGGATGGAGCCAAATACAGGACCATTCTGGAAGAAAACCTGATGGAGTCTGCAAAAGACCTGAGACTGGAACAGAGATTTGTCTTCCAACAAGACAATGATCCAAAACATAAAGCAAAATCTACAATGGAATGGTTCACAAATAAACATATCCAGGTGTTAAAATGGCCAAGTCAAAGTCCAGACCTGAATCCAATCGAGAATCTGTGGAAAGAACTGAAAACTGCTATTCACAAACGCTCTCCATCCAACCTCACTGAGCTCGAGCTGTTTTGCAAGGCGGAATGGGCAAAAATTTCAGTCTCTCGATGTGCAAAACTGATAGAGACATACCCCAAGCGACTTACAGATGTAATCGCAGCAAAAGGTGGCACTACAAAGTATTAATTTATTTTGCACGCCCAATTTTTCAGTTTTTTATTTGTTAAAAAAGTTTGAAATATCCAATAAATTTCATTCCACTTCATGATTGTGTTCCACTTGTTGTTGATTCTTCACAAAAAAATACAGTTTCATATCTTTATGTTTGAAGCCTGAAATGTGGCAAAAGGTCGAAAAGTTCAAGGTGGCCAAATACTCGCAAAGCACTGTATTAATGTCTGGACTGGAGCAAATGGAAAAACATTAAACCCAGTGTGGGAAACCATTGAATGACCTACATTTGAACCATTCATATGAAATTATCCCACACGATTAAGTTTCACCAGCCTCAACTGATGTAGAGTAATTCTTCTGTAAAAATTCCATTGAAGTATGGAACCTTAAAGTGACCATATCTATGTGATTGCTTCTCAGAAAATGTTATACAGGACACCTTGTTATTTCTGGAGGTGTATTTCAACATATTCTAATACAATTTCATGGTAAAATGCAGTTAGTTCCTTTTTAAAGGTGCACTTTGTACAATTTCACAAATTGAAAACCAATAATTTTGCTTTCAGTGACCAGACTAAAAACTGTATTTCTTAATAATTTGAAAATTTGAAAGAGCTATTTAGATGGGACAATTCTTTCTTAAACTATGCAGTGCATATTTTTGCCATTTCAACCAGAATTGCAATGACAACATGACATGTTTGTCTATGGGGACTCGCCAGTCTGTATTTCTAGGCAGTGCTTTTGTGTGTAACAAATCACTGCATAGTAGGGAATCACAGTATTTGTAAGCTGGCCACCGAAAGAGAATGTAGTGCCATTGTCTCCTTTGCAAAGTTCTACAAATATCATCTTTAAACATTCAATTTTCATGCAAAATCAAGTTTCGGCTTCACTGATGGCATTATTTCTGTTTAGTTGTTGAAATAACCTTGAAAAACGGTAATTGCCTAATAGTAGTGCACACAATGAGGCTGTCAGCGACAACTTGCTTTTTGAGGGTATAATTACAGGTTGAGTATCTCGCAAAGTCATGAAAAAACAATTGTGTTGCTTTGACCACAATGATTACCTTTGACATTCATCATTATATGTAGGTCAACATTGTGTGTATATTTAACAGACTCTGTCAACTATATTCCATATCTCTTCCACTTGAGTGGGTTCCTGGAACAGAATGTTCTAGAAGGCCTCTAAGCTTGGTGGTCTGTGTTTTAAGGGATAAAAGTATGTCACCAACCTTCACCAAAAACAAAAATCAGCAGAATAGGTGAGGTTGCTAGGCTATACATTGGTCATTTTAAATGAGAGGTGATGTACAGTAGAGCAACATTAATGTCCATTGCACCTAAGAATATCATTTTATGGTAGGCCTACATCCTGTGTATAGCTGACAATGTCTTAAAGTTTACAATTCTGCTGAACAACATTCAGTGTAGATGGTGAAATCTTTAGTTTGTGTTCCTTCACAAAAAAAATCACATTTAATTAGGTTATTGTATAATAATAGTTTGTTATTGATTTCAAAGAGCAGTGACCTTCAGAGAAAAGCCTTTGAAACAATGCATACGTAATAAGCAGTGATGAATGGTCAATGTGAGTATAGCTGTTTGAATAAATCCATCATCACTAAAATGAATGGTGCTCTCTCCCCAGAGAAGACAGTAGCACATTGTTTTCCTAACTGTATGCTTTTTTATGCTATTGTTGTCTGTGTTTCAAACAGGGTTAGGTCATCAGTCAATGTTCTTGTTTTCAGTAAATAGAATATTAATCTATGTAAACAATGCAGGAACTGATTAAAATTTCATGATTTAGACTGTTTGTAATATTTAGTAGGCTAAATTTCAAGTATAATATTGTAGAGATTTTGAGTTAATTAACTATACCTAATTCATGCTTTACGAATACTAATGTGGGAACTTTACCACTTTTTGTCTGTTCTGTTTCTATAGATTAAATTATGTAGTGAATTCAGGAATTGACCTCCAGACAAAGGTTATTATGAATGGTAAATGGCATACTGGACTGTCAGACACACAGGAAAACATAGAGAACCCATTGATGCAGGCAGACGTCTCTCAACACTGAATTTGACATAATAACTGAGAGACAAAGCCAGAGAGAACATGTTTATTTAGTTCACTGCTCTGCCTTAGGGGATATTAAAACCTTAGGGATATTAAAGATGCAATCTGGCATTCATATATCAGCACAATATCCCAGGTTGCACATTTTAATAACAGATTTAAACCCATAGAGAAATCTTACCTATTGACCTTTTGGTTAATGAAAAATGTGCATCTTTGGTCAAACCACGAATGGAGGTTGTAACACAAAAAACAGGTTTGAAACTCCTGTGGTGTTTTAAACTAAACAATGGCAGCTGTTCAGTGTAGTTCATGTCAAAAGCTAGAGAAATGACCTCAAGATTCTTCTGAATGTGGGCACATCCTGTTAACGACTTCAAGGGGGTGTCTGAAATATGAACTCAGCAGAAACTAATCTGAAATGGCTTGACCCTTAGTACTGTTCTTATCACTGTCGGATCTGTGCTTCAAAGTTTCTAAATCCAAAATGGCCATTTGAGGAACTGCTATGTTTCATCCTGTCTGCTTCTGGACATCTCCTGGCACTGGAATGTGGAAAGGAATGGGGAACTGATAGTGTTCCATGTACGTCCTAGCACCTCCAAATAAACAAAGCTCATAATTTGATGCAAAGGCAACATTCTAACCTCCTACTCAGACCGTAGATGACCTCCTGCTTACCACCCAGTCCTACAATAGCATACTTCATATACTGGGCAGGCTTTGTGAAAGAATGAAGAAACAAGCCCAGTGAAATAAAATAGGACAAATAAACACTTGTAACCTTTTTGTAAGGAACAGTTTTTCTCTTGTTCACCAGGAATGTGTTCTTTTTGGGAAGTTCATCTTGGTTAACCCTATTAATTTGTTGTCTTCTTCCCATGTACAACCACTTTGTTCTGTTTTAAAATAAGCAGTACAAAACAGACCCATTAGTAAAAAAGCATTTTGACTTCTATTGCAACAAAAAACACTGGATCTTTTTTTTACTACCAGAAAGACTTAGAATTTATGAGAAACAATCAATATGTGCAGCTAACCAACCTGGAGTCTTTAATTTTACATGTGAAGAATATGACATGATACTGTGTCGTAAATTAATAGCACCTTAGATTACGTCACGGTTCTTAGAGAAAAACAGTTTTGGCCGAGTTGTGGTTTGTAACATAGAATTAAGATGATTCAATTAAATTATAGGTTATATCCAGACTGTACTCTAGGATTGTATGCCTTTGGTATGTACAGCCATAGAGTCAGACAGAAATGCTGGCAGACAAACAGCTGACTGTATTTCTTATGCAACTTTATAAAATAATTTGTTGTTAACAATTCCTAAATAATTGCTCACTGGTACCATTAACAATATTATAACCAGATGAGACAACAATCAACAAATCAAGTAAATTACAGTTTTGATCAATATGCTTACAAATATAATTTTATATTACTATAGTGAGTTTGCGGCTTGACGAAACATCGCACAGAATGGTAAGAGATGATCTCTGTGCAAATGGTGCACATTCAGTGCTGATGGAAGATATCTGAGAAGTGTCTGCGGTGGTACAGCTGTGGAACATCTTTTCTCTCCTCCTCTGAGTCTTCACCAGTCTGGTGTCTGTGTCTCCTGCGGTGTACTATGAATTTACCCAGTGGGTTCAATCCCCTGGGTAGCTCCCTGTACTCCTGGTCCTCCACCCTGTCCCGCTCCGACAGGGTCACGTGTGGGTCCCCTAGCAGCTCTCTAAGCTCAAACGACACACCTTTTTCAAGGTAGTGATACGGCTTCTTCCCATTGTTATCCCTTACATTCACCCTGGCTCCATAATCTCTCACCAGCAAGGCTATTACTACATCATGGCTGTGTATGGCAGCAATGTGTAGAGGAGTATAACCAGCATGCGTCCTGCCATTGACGTCCACCTCCGCGCGTCCCTTCCTGGAGATTTCCAGGATGTTGCAGACCATGTCCGCGTTGCCGCCCTTGGCAGCCCAGTGGAGGGCAGTGAAACCTGAGATTAAGTCTTTTTTCTGGGCCAGCTGTGGGTTCTGTAACAGGAGGCTGTGGATCTCACTCCAAAGACCAGCAGCAGATTTCACCAGCCACTGATGGGCTGCAGGCTCCATAGGGACACACTGATCATAGTACTTCCCCAAATCCTTATTGGCCTCCTTTTTGGGAACCCTGCTGCTGTCATCTCCCTTTCTTTGGAGCTTGTTTGGGGTTCTCATTAGCTGTGGAGAAGTAGATGTGTTTTGATTCTCCCCTACCTGTGGATGTTGACTTTTCGCACCAGGGAAGGTGCACATGCCTGTTCCACATGCTGAGCTCACTCTATCTGGATGTTTTTTAGTCATGGTTGGCTCTGCCAACATGCCTGGTGAAGTTGTCTTTCCCACATACACTTTAATATTTAATCCATCCTTTCTCACTGGTACTGAATCTCTCAATGGTTGTGGTGGAGATTTGACTGCCACTATAGCAAATACAGGGCCAGTAGTTTTCCCAGATGCTTTGATACCATGGTCAGCTGAAACATTGATTACCTTGATTGTGGAGGTTTGTTGGAGATGTTTCTCAGGTTTACTTGACCTAACAGCACCGCCATAACTGCCTGTGTGTGCAGTGGGGCATCCACCCACTTTACTTATGTGCAGGGTTGGATTTCTTACATTATCGTTAAAATAATTTCCTTTCATAATTGAAGCATAAGATGAATTGTTATTTTCAATGTCATCGTTCAGAATCTTACCGGAATTATAACTGGTGGAATATCCACTGTGTTCTAAAGAACTGGGAGAGAACGACATGTTTTGACTGCATAAACTGTCATCCAAGTCCAATGTCTGTGAGTTTAAATGCATCCCTCCATGCAAAAATTCCTGATACCTTTTCTTTACAACGACATACTTTATATCATCTATTTCTTTCACCACCGCAATACTGTTTATAATAGTCTTGAATATATCCCTATTGTACTTCTTTTCCGCGGGATCACTGCAATTGATCTGATGTGTATAATTACTCAGCAAATCCGAGTTCTTCACTTTGCCGCCGTGCTCCAACAAAAACGTCAGAATAGTTTCTTGAGTCAAAGCCATCTTTCTCTACACTTCAGCGTTTGCCAGATTGCGGACGAATACAAACTTGTTCTTAATCTCTTCTCTCAGCGCCCGGACTGTCCCGCCCGTCTTCTTCTATGACTCTCTTTCAGGGTACTGCGGAGAAGTGCCCCTTGTCCCTAACACCCCCACCAAGACCTGCTGTTTCCGGTGACTAGCCAAATGATACGTTTACTATGAATTCTCTCTTCGTGAACGCGGGTTTGGAAGATTGCGATTCATGCATAACATGCCTGGTGCGCGTCATAATGCGCGTTCACGTTTGAGTGTATTTTTTTTTCTGTTATTGTACGATATTATCTTCGACCAATTAAGTGTAATACTATTTTAGTTTTTCATCACAGATTTCTTGATTTAATAACTATTTTTAACATAACCTTAGTTTAGCTAAACACCTGTTACATTCTGTTGCCTAGCGTGTCGTCGCAGTTTACCCTATTCGATAATAAAAGCTGCCCACAATATTAGACTTATGACTACGTTCATAAAATGTACAAAATACATATTTACTCTGCAGCCTACCTGATAGTGTTTATGGTATAATTTTTGACGCTCATCGTTCGACCATTACAAACAGAGTGCATGAGAGGATATGTGTTTCCTCCGTGCGTATCGGTTCTCATGGAAACCAAACCGCATAATTGTCTCCGCCCTACAGTACCAACTCAGAGCAATAGAGGCTCTACTACATTACGGTCTTATACATGTGAGGCTTTAAGAAAGTGCATTCCAGCACATAGGGGGTGTTGTCACGAAGAAGCCATATTGAATGAATATAGCCTTTTCACTGTCAAACTATAGCCAGGTCCGGATGAAGACATCTTGTAAATTCTACTCTCTACACGTCTCCTTTTCACGATGGCCGCAACGGACGTAGACACCTTCGTTGTAAGTAGCTTATTTACTGTTGCGTTATCTGCAAGTTATGTGTAGCACTAGTGCATTAGCCTATGCATATCCGACGTTGCTGTGTGTGTATGCTGGTATATTCTAGTGAAGCCTGCTGATGATTAAGCGGATATGCACCATCTAAAGGTGAGGTATCATGAATTCCAGAAGCAGAGCAGTGATTTGACGCTCACACTGCTGCCGCCTGGCCTGTATGATTGTTTGAAATTGTCTTATATGTTATTCATAAATGGTACCAGGATGCTATGCTGGTTGAAGCGTTTTAAACATTGCAATTTGATGTTGTAAAAATTCCAATCTATCACAATCATTGCAATGCTGTCACTCAAATTAAACCGGTAGCCACTGTGCTAGACTCTAGCTAATGTAGGCTATCCTTTCGGTCCGCTGATGAATGTTTGCTAATGCATTGTATTATTTTTTGAAAATCTCTGTTATAGCTACTCATGCACTACTTGCTTGAGGTTGAGACGTTGCAAAGTGCATCATTGCATGCAAAAATGGGGTGTACAACTTTCAGTGCAAAACTAAGGGGATAGGTTGGGCTTTGGGTAACTGTAGATTGTGGCTAACCTGTGGATAAGAGGATAAGTAGATAAGTAGGAGCCACTTGTCTCTCCATGATAGACCTGAACTAATCCACTATATGAAATATAACAACATACTACAGGAACCTTTCAGCAGGCATGCCATAGTGTTAGCTTCTAGGAGTAGTTTACTGATAAGTGTACTATAGAGCCCCTTAACAGGGGTTAAGATTATGAAATTGGCTGCTTGACTACTTATCTTTATAGTCATTCTGTGAGGTGATTATATTAATTCCTTACTGTTTAAGTTTGTATTACACATACTGGTGCTCACACTATGCCCACAGTATAGCACATGGATGTGAATCGGATGACAGATTGTGTTTGTCAGGGTGACGGTAAGGGCAGGAGACATGGAAACCCTCTCACTCTGTGAAGTAACAGCTACACAGAGGCCTCTTTGTGTCTGTGTGAGAGACAGCCAGAGAGTGAATACTGAGCTAGTGGCACAGATGCTTGTTGTGTTGAGCACATCCTCGTACCCATGAAGAGCCTTCTGTGCTGTAAATAATAACATGCTGTGCCTCTGAAGATGTTCCAAATGGCACTCTATTCCCTGCCACTTCAGACTTTTGCTCTGGTCTATAGTTGTGACCTACAGGAAATAGGTTGTCATTTGGCTGTATTTTGGAAAATACTCTAGAATGACTAGCTGGCTACATGCATGCTAATATCCTGACTTAAACATATATTATTTGAAGCATTTATTTGTGACCTTTAGATCCTGCAATTTAATAATATTTGAGAAGACCTATTAGGAAATTAAAGTGGCCTTATTCTGCTCTATGAATACTACTGGCATGTTGAATAGGTAAACCAGGATACCAATACCATTCACTGAATAAATACAACACATTTGGTATGATTTGCATAACCCAATGTTACTCACTATGTTGACATGGTCAAGCAGTGTGTTTACTGACCTTGAACCTCAGTAGTGATTTTGAAGTGGAAGTAAAACTATCTGATACCGGAGAGACCTTTTACAGGCCACGTATTCAGTGATTAAATGGGGGAGGTAAAGATGACATAATTTACACGAATGCCCTTTGATTAACATGATAAACATTCATCTTCCAACAAAGTACATTCATATTGCAACTTTCTATTGCTTTTTTTTTCTCCACAGGACATAGATTTTTTAGTTTCAAAGCCTAAGTTTTTTGTTTGTTCGTCCAGATCCGACATGGGTAACTGATAGTTACAGTTTTTGCCTCAATATCAGTCAACCTCTACTTAAAAGATGCACTATGTAACTTTCTATGCATTTGTCCAGGTGGGCCTAATTTCACAGATTATTTTTTATTTATTTATGTCTTTATTGAACACAGGTGAACTACATTGATAATATAGTTAATTTCCAACAATACACATTATTATTTTGTCCATAATTTGAGTTGCTTGCTAGTTATTGTGAAATGTTGATTTTTGCTATGCTAATGTATGATATTTTGTATTACTTAAGTTGATATTTTAAACTCCTGGTTCTAACGTTTACTAGTTCTTAAAAGAAAATATTTATAGTTCTTGTTGTTTTCAACATGGTTACATAGTGCATGTTTACGTCAGATAATCACAATAGAATGCACAATGTAAACTTTTATATGCTTCTGTATCAGCTTTTTATGTGAAAGTCACTCAATTAGCCCATACTGTGTGTGTAGTAATCAGCCACAACTAGATTCAGACCAGAATGTTAGCAGGAGTATGTGGGCTTGAGTATTAAGAATGTGTATCATTATTTTATGAAACTGCCTTAAATGTTTATATTGTTTACAAAATGAGATTTTTCTACTGTCAGAATGATGTGACGCGTAGCCTGGAACTGGGCGGCCATGTGGGATTTGACAGTCTTCCAGACCAGTTGGTCAGTAAATCTGTCACACAGGGTTTCTGCTTCAACATCCTGTGTGTCGGTAAGTAATATCAAAGGTCAACAGCAACAACACCAGGCCCTCATCCATTTCCTTAATGCTTATTAGTTGTCATAAAAAAATTAAGCTTAAGTGCCAGTCACTGCTACTTTAGCTCCTTGCAATTATGTTTTCTCAATGCAGGAACATTCTGGTTACCAGTATAAGACAAGTTATTGCAATGTCACCTTTCCCCCGTTTATCTCGCAGTCTTTTCACTTTTGCTGAACCTTCTTTTGTGTCAGGTGAGACGGGTATAGGCAAGTCTACTTTAATGAACACCCTGTTCAACACACTGTTTGAAGATGAGGAGGCCAGCCACTACCAGAATGGTGTTTACCTGCGGCCCAAGACATACGACCTGAAGGAGAGCAATGTTCAGCTCAAACTGACCGTCGTTGACACAGTGGGCTTTGGTGATCAGATCAATAAAGATGAAAGGTACAGAACAGTACTGTTAAAATTAAATGAATTGAAAACCTGGGATTTGCTGAAGGTCTTACCTCGCAGAGGGAACTGTCTTTACAAATGTGTCAAATCATTTCAGGGTATGATAGCAGTTCTGGTAGTAGGGATAAGTCTTTTTAAAATAGCTTCTGTGTTTGGGTAGTTGGCAGATCCTGCTGAACCCCGGATGAGGTAATCAGTACCAAGTCCAGCATTTAACAGCATTGAACATTCAGCAATTCTTTACAGGCTCTCTCAAGGAGAGGCACTCTAGCCAGCATGAGGAGGCCTTTGGCATTGGGCTCTGAGTTTTTGTGCATCAATGAATGGCTAGTGATGGAAGAGGATGATTGGCTAGTGAAGGATGAGGATGATTGGTAGAACTAATGCAGTCTGAAAAGGAGATGGAGTGTGATAACTACAGGGGAGTGGGAAAGAGGATTTAAAAAAAACTGCATCACTATATTAACTTGAATATCCTTACATAATATACTTAAAATACTTTAGAATATAACTTTAATATATATATTAACTTTATTATCACTAGAGTTGTTACCACGATACTGCACTTTTTGTGGTCTGCGTGGCATAGTGGGTTAAGTTCCTGCATTGCAGGACAGTCTACCTCATGATAGTCAGTGGTTCGAGCCTGACCATTGGTTCTCTAACTTTCCCCGGACCTCCTGCATGAGGCAGTGCAAATTGGCATAGCGCTGCCCGGGATTTGGTTTAGATAAGTCAGATTATCTATCCTGCCACGTCTCTCCAGCAACTCCATGTGTCCAGATCATAAATTCAGTTGTGGAATTTTGAATTTTCTGTGTTGATTTGGACAATATGACTGTTTATGCAAAAAATTATTTTAAATTGCAATTAGTGTCCATATATGAATAGTCAATGAATTTGTTAGCTCTCACATGGATGCACTGAGCAGGCTATATACTGAGCCACAGGGAGCAGAAAAGATCTGACAAAAGACCTGCATAAGAAGGTACTGGAACTGCATAAAGTTGGAAAAGGATATAAAAAGATAGTTGTTTCAAGGAGCACAATAGAATGATACTTGAACAAAACAGAGGTGGACAAAGTACTGAGTAAAAGTACTTTTCTGAGTAACTCTTGATTTCCCTTTACCTGATCATTTTGGCCTTAAGTAGGGACTTCCCAAAACTTGTGAAATCAAGATTGACTCAAAGTATTTTTACTCAAGTAAATGTCCACCTCTGAACAAAAATGAGCTGCATGGTCGAGTTGCCAGAAAGAAGCCTTTACTGCGGCAGTGCCACAAAGCCCTGTTACAATATGCCTGACACCTTGACACACCTCTGGCACATTGTCATTTGGAGTGGTGAGACCAAAATAGGGTTGTGTTTTATCACAACTATAAGCGCTATGTTTGGAGAGAAGTCGACATGGCCTAGAGTGAAAAGAATTCCATCCCCACTGTGAAGCATGGTGGTGGCTCACTGATGTTCTGGGGGTGTGTGAGCTCTAAAGGCACAGGGATCCTTGTGAACATTGATGGCAAGATGAATGCAGCATGTTATTGGACAATACTGGCAGACAATTTTCATTATTCTGCCCAAAAGCTGCGCATGCAACGCTCTTGGAGTTTCCAGCAAAAAAATTACCCTACACACAAGGTCAAGTTTACTCTCCAGTGGATACAGCAGAAAAAGATTAAGGTTCTCGAGTGATCATCACAGTCTCCTGACCGTAATATCATTGAGACACTCTGGGGAGATCTCAAACATGCAGTTTATGCAAGACAACCAAAGACTTTGCATGATCTGGAGGCATTTTGCCATGACAAATAGCTATACCACCTGCAATCATTCGGGTCCTCATAGACAACCACCCAAACACATCACAAACGACTGCACGCTGTCATTGATGCAAAAGGGGGCAATACACCATATTGAGAACTGAGGGTATGCAGACTTTTGAATGGGTCATTTTAATTATTTTCTTTGTTCCGATGTTTTGTTTTATGACTGTGCTATTCTGTTATGACCTACCATTGAATATAAATCCCATGAGATAAAAATTGTTTTGCCTACTCACTCATGTTTTCTTTAAAAATGGTACATCTAGTACCAATTCTCCAGGGGTATACAAAACTTTTGAGTACAACTGTATAGTTGGTGAACTCTCTTTGAATCCCAAACCGTCCCCTACAGCCTAACCCTCTGCTCTGAGTGCCCTCAATGGTCATGTGTTAATGACAACTCTGAGGGTAATTTTCCCCAGGGTAGCTATGAGTTTAGTAAATGCATCAACTTCGGAACACACAGTACATCTGATTTGACTGGTAAAAATTTGCGGTCCACTTTTAAATCATAAAACAAGAATGGATTTCTAATTATCAGGTCCTTCCTATCTTTAAAGATGAACATTTTATTTTCGACGAGTTTCGTATTGTTTATGTGTCAAACACATCATATTACTGGGCACGCCTATACATTTTGGTGCAAAATTGCGCATGCTCACAAGTAACCCGTTGCATTATGGGAGTCTAGTTCCTTAGCCACTTGTTAGCAAAAGCTGCATCAGCCCACACCCTTTGGAAGTGGGTATCGAAGAGGGTCTAATTAGCTCCTAAACCTTGGATAATTTTTGCTCCCTCAGCTGTATGACACTGGCGGAGGCGCATGTGAACGCGCAAATCGAGGGCAGAGGGTGGGGTCATATTAAGACTTAGCCAGCTATAATCATCCTGTGCATTAACTGACTAAAGGCTTCTGTGTTGGATGAGCAGTGTGAAAATAATCAGTGGCTGGGTGATGTGGTTGGATGAACCATGTGCATGCCCCTCGCCGTCCCACAGATCTGGCCAAGGAGCTCCAGAGCTGCCAACAAGGCAGGGTTAGTGGGAATTAGAAAGGGAGGAAAATGGGTGAAAAAAAAGACACCGTTTAAAAAAAAAATGTATGGTGGAAATTAAATACTTTTTTTTGTTTGAGGAAAGAAATTGAGAAGAAATACTGTGATGTTATTCAAGCCATGTTTCTGAATATGAATGATTTTTAAATATATGAGTTTTATTCTTTGTATAGGTCCTTCAGATGAAATTATCAGTAAAACAAATCTGCATTCAAATGTAGTTTTGTGAACCAATATTAACTAGCGATAACACCATAAATGTGAGGCTAAACAAATAACTACATCACTAACATTAATTAGGAAGTGGTATTGCTAGTTCACATCTTCCTTAAATGGAATACATGTTGTGAGACCAGGGTTGAAATCCTTTTTTTGTTTTTGTTTTTTTTGGTGATCTTTTTCCAGATTTTCCTCTCTTCCCAATTCCCTCTCTAATCCTGCCTTGGCGGCAGCTCTTCACCTCCCTGGACCAATCTGTGGGATGACGAGGGTGTGCTCATGGTCTGTCCAACCACCTGTCGCCCGAGCCGCCGATACTTTTAGCACTGTTCACCCAACACGAAGCCTTTAGTAGGATCATGCACGGGATGAATATGTTCACAGACTATAATTCCACAGTTGAATTTACAGGCATCTGATCTGAACACAAGGAGTCACTGGAGAGTATTGTGGCAGGATAGATACTCTGACTTATCTAACCCAAATATCGGGCAGCACTATGCAAATTTTGCGCTGCCTTGTGCAGGAGGCCCGGGGAAAGTCAGAGAACCCATGGTTAGGCTCAAACCCATAACCATTGTGACATAGACTGTCCTGCAATGCAGCGACTTAGCCCACTACGCCACACGGACCCCAGAAAAGGGTTCAAATACTGCTTGCAGTTTAGCTCAGGGTCCATTGGAGTGCTATACAATTTTTCACCATTGCCTAAGTTTGGGGTGCTAGTAATTAAACTGGGTTTTAGCCTGAAATTGTTTATCACAAAATTAGTGAAAATGGTGTAGAAAAAAAATACAGATACATAAAAATCCTGTCTACAAATTTTTTAGGTGGATAATGTCTTTATTGCCATAATCCCGAACTATTCCTTAATTTGATCAGTTTTTGTTGGAATGTGATGGATCCTGATTATATAGATACTTATTTCTGACGATATATTCCCTTCCATTCATTCATCAATATGTATTTGAAATGGGCCATATCGAAATCCTTACCAATCCAATTTCTCCTTACAGCTACAAACCCATTGTGGACTACATCGACAACCAGTTTGAGACTTATCTGCAGGAGGAAATGAAGATAAAGCGTTCCTTGTACAACTACCACGACACCAGAATTCATATTTGTCTCTACTTCATTGCCCCCACTGGACACTCCCTTAAATCCCTGGATTTAGTTACCATGAAAAAACTAGACAGCAAGGTATTGGCTTGTATTTTGGAGCTGCTTATTTTTGAGAAGCACTGAACTGGGACAGTAAATATATTTGATTCAAAGATTTATATGAGGCAAAAGTACAGACTGTGACCCTTTATTTCTGTGTTTTACCGACAAAGAATAACAGAACTTTCAGAATTCCATACTCACTGTAAATTTAAGGAAAATCCTTCCACCGGAAAACAAGGTCTAAAATGTCTGACACCAAAAGAAATGGTCTGCCTCACAAAATGGAAATACATAAAGGTTCTATGCTCATTAGTGGATCCAAACCGTATTACTCTGTGTATTGTAGGTAAACATCATCCCCATCATCGCAAAGGCAGACACTATATCCAAGAGTGAGCTGCACAAATTCAAGATCAAGATCATGTCTGAGCTAGTGAGTAACGGGGTTCAGATCTACCAGTTTCCTACCGAAGACGAAGCTGTTACAGAGATCAACTCGTCTATGAATGTGAGTCCGACATGCATTCACACAACCTAATGTGTAGACGTGCATAAATGCACACACAACGCTAACACACTGAGTCTGCCAAGAACCTGAACACCACAATCGAATTGCTTTTGTTCTTTACTCGCCGCATCAGTCGAGGAGCTAGTCAATTTGATTGATGTGAAGAGGCAGTAGTTGTCATACTCCAAACATTTAGTTGTTCAACTCTGAACCAACGGCTTGTGACTTTTATATAGTTCAGTGTTTGACTAAGTCCACATTTGACCAATAAGGGGTGTTATGTGGAATCCTGCATTACACCTGCCTCGTAGTCTGTTGTCAATTTAAATGAAGTGCTTCGTTACAGGCCCATCTGCCGTTTGCTGTGGTTGGCAGTTTAGAAGAGGTGAAAGTTGGAAATAAAATGGTGAAAGCCAGACTGTACCCCTGGGGAACCGTACAGGGTAAATATTTCTCTTTATTGATCCTTTACATTGATTAAATGTTTTTAGAACCATATAAATGATTTGGAAAGTAGATTAAACCGCAAAGAGTCAAATTTAAAAATCTAGTATTTAATAAGTCACTTGTACTACTAAGAAAACTATGCAAATCCATAGGCCTGCTTTATAAGAACAGTATACATATCATGCATTGATTTAACTACTAAACCCATATCATTAAAGCCAATATAAAACATGTAATGTTTTATTTTCATTTCCTCATTTATTTTTGTGAAATTGACCAGTTCATTCCAAACAGTAATTTACACTAGTATCAAAATTATATTGATACCTGACCATCTTACATCATAGGCATTAATATGGATTTGACCCCCCGTTGCATCTATAATTGCAGACATTCTTTTGGGAATGCTTTCCAAAAGATATTTGAGTGTGTCTGTGGGAATTTGTGCCCATTCGACCAAAAGAGAATTTGTGAGGTCAGGCACTGATGTTTGACGAGAAGATCTGGCTCACAATCAGCGTTCCAAAGATGTTCAATGGGATTGAGGTCAGGGCTCTGTGTAGGCCACTTGAGTTACTCCACACAAAACTCATCAAAGCATGTCGTTATTTACCCGGCTATGTGCACAGTCATATTAGAAAAGGCCTTCCCCAAACTGTTGCCACAAAGTTGGGAAGCATTTGACTAAACATATTTGTATCCTGTAACATTAAGATGACTCTTCACTTGAAATAAGTGCTCTAGCCCAAACGCTGAAAAACAACTTCAAACCACTAACCCTTCTCCGCCATTGGTAGGGATGCCCTTATACTTTTGGCTACATAGTGTATACAGTATATCACAACCAGAGAACTCATTCCTGCTGTGTTTTCATGTTTTCTTTAGTGGAAAACGAGAGCCACTGTGACTTTGTGAAGCTAAGAGAGATGCTGTTGAGAGTTAACATGGAGGACCTGAGAGAACAAACCCACGCCAGACACTACGAGCTCTACAGACGCTGCAAACTGGAGGAGATGGGCTTTAAAGATACAGACCCTGACAGCCAGCCGTTCAGGTGAGTGTAGAGATTTTTTCTGAAGGGTTCTTAGATTAGGAGTGCCTGAAGTAGCTCTATTTCAGAATCACAATGTAAATCACCTTTAATCCCTAATGACATTCAAGCATACTCAAACTTTTATTTGGGGTAATGTTATATGCTAAACTTAAATTGGAAGAGTGCTATAACTCCGCCCTATATAGACTCCGCTCAAAGGTAGTGGTGTATATGGAATAAGGGTGCAATTTTGGAGGTAAACATAATAGTTTTGTATAACACTTTCTTTTCTTACTAATAAATCAGCCTGCAGGAGACATATGAGGCCAAGAGGAAAGAGTTCCTTGGGGATTTGCAGCATAAAGAGGAGGAGATGAGGCAGATGTTCGTCAACAAGGTGAAGGAGACTGAGGCAGAGCTGAAAGAAAAGGAAAGAGAGGTGAGAGTTCATGGCCAGCTCTGGGAGTTTGACGAGACCGTTCTGACTGCTGGTGTTCATACTTTGACACAGTCTAATCTTCACAAAAGGCAATGCCTAGAGTATAAAAGTTTTTGGACTAGGCATTAGACTCTAATAAACCATGTGACCATGTGTCTAGAAACATAACTAGGCATCTAAAATTTTGCACTAATTTGCTTTTCTTTTAATGGTTGAATCTTGGATCCTGCGTAGATTATGACACTATAAAGCACAAAGTGACGCCTGTTACCAACGTCTTCGATCTAGGAGCAGGAGACGTGACAGTAACCCCCCAGTGCACGGCTTCTGCCGCAGGATGCCACCGGCCTGAAGTACGACCCAGAGGACGAGGAGCGGGTTGGTCACGGCGGCGGTGAATGTACCTGATGACATTTGGGTCCAGGACGTCCCTGGCTGGAACCCAAATCCTCTCAGAACCATACCCCTACTAGTCCACCAGGTAGTGGAGCCATCCCCCACAAATCTTGTTGTCCAGGAGATCCCTGGCAGCGTTCACCGGACACCCATCCATGACGAGGGGGCGTACATTGGGGGATGGCACCAGCTAAGGAAACAGTAAACACTGGCCTGAGTAGAGACAAATTAATCGTAGGTGAGATGCGATAGTAAGAGGGAAGGAGCAGCCGGTATGACACCTCATTCATCCGCTGAAGGAACTTGAACTGCCCCAAAAACTGGGGGCACAGTTTCTTGCAGGGCAGGCGGAGAGGGAGGTTCCCGAGTGGACAACCAGACACAATTTCCTGGTTGGAAGATGAGAGCCTCACTGCGTTGTTTTATCAGCTTGGTCCTTCAGCTGACAAATAGCCCTCTGGAGATGAACATGGTCAGCGTCCCAAACCATTCCGGCTTTGTGGAACCACTTGTTGACAGCGGTGCATCTACCTGGTTGGGAGTCCAGGGAGCCCAGTGCAAGCTGGTACCCCAGAACACTGGGAATGGGGTGAGTCAGTATATTGGCAGTTTGGCCCATGGTCACTGAAGCACTGGTATGGGAACTCATTTACCTGCTGGGGGCGTTGCAAGGTGTATTCCTCTGGGCACATATCGAACAGGAGTTGTTTTGGCAAGACCAGTATTTCTAACTGAGGGAATGTTTAATGCGAGTTATAATGGAATGACCAGCGGACAGGTTGGTGTGTGCCCAGGGCAGCGTACAGGACCGGATGCAGCCTGGGACGTAGATGCACCCTGGATCAGTGTTGGAGGGTGGATGCTTGTCCAGCGTGGCAATGCAGATATCTTCATCTACATCCCAGATGAAGGGAGCCACTATGAGAAAGGGATGCAGGATGGGTCCCCTCTGCTCTTTTCTCTACTGTGGTAAATTCAGGATGTCAGCCTTGATGTTCTTCAACCCTGGGCGGTCCGACAACACACACTGAAACCGGGTTAGAATCTGGGCCCACCTGGCTTGTCGTATGTTCATCGTCTTGGCTAACCCTATTTCCTCCAAATTCTGGTGGTCAGTGAAAATCCGGAATCGCCGGATCGTGCCCTCCAACCAATACCTCCACTACTACAGAGCAATGACCACTGTCAACGGCTCCCTGTCTCCAACTCCATAGTTCCTCTCTGCAAGGGGTAAGCTTTGTAGAGAAAAATGCACAAGGATATTCCCACCTAAGAGGCATCTACTTTGAGAGAAAAAGACAGGATGGATCCGGGGGTTTAAGGATGGGAGCGGTTGTAAACATGGATGATGAGAACCATCCTTAGGTAGAGAGGTGAGAGGGGTGGGTGACTATGGACGAACAACCTGATGAAACACCTGCAGAATATGGTGAAGGCCAGGATGCTCTGTAGACCCTTGATGGATGTGGGAACCGGCCATGACCTTACTGCGCCTATCTCCTTTTCTATGAACATTCCCTGGGTACGGATCTAGAATCCTAGGAAGGAGATTGACTTCTGGCGAAATTCATAAGGGCAGTCCTTGTGTTTATAACTTTGTTTTCCAGCAGCATTTCCTTGCTTGACTTCTGAGAAGTTAATCGCCACCATTTGTTTCTAGATCAGTTAGCCTACTTACTAAGCTGACACTGGCAATTCAAGACAACAGATCTGGAAAAAGTGTTGTTATAATATAGGGGTGTTGTTGAGGAGAAGAGGCACAGCTGCCCTGTGCTTCTGGGGTGGTGTGTTCAGACTGGTGGATTAGTAGAACGGCGACTCTGATCGTCGGATGGGAGCAGGAGTTGAAGTCCTGACACTCTTCTGTCTCACATGCAGCTCCATGAGCGGTTTGAGCAGCTGAAACGGATGCACCAGGAGGAGAAGAGGAATCTGGAGGAGAAGAGAAGGGATCTAGAGGAGGAGATGAACGCCTTCAACAGGAGGAAGGTAGCGGCCGAGACGCTCATGGGTCAGTCCATGCAAGGCTCATCACAGCAAATCAGGAAGGACAAGGAGAAGAAGAAGTAAGAGTTTTGTTTCTCTGTTCTGTCAGACCGTCTCTTTCTCTGTTTGTTTTTCACTGGTATGTCTGTCTGTCTTTTTGTTTGTATGTATGTATGTTTGTCTGTCTCGGTTTTAGTTTCTTTTTCTGTTGTGGTTAGTGTTCAATATATTATTTTGTCATCAGGGTTTAGACCAAGGTAACCCTATTGAATGAACTCCTTTTTCCAGTCAATTGGTTTCTTTAATTGTTCTGCTAATTAGCTTCATAAATAAACCCACAGTCGTTCTGCAACAGAGACTACAGCCCTGAAGCTTTGGCCTTATGCTCAGTCTGTCTCTGTGGGGTCACAGTTACAGTCAGGAAGCAACTAATGGTACTGAATGACTGTGCCAGGAGCAATCTTGGCTCGGAAACTGGATACAGGGGACAGACTGACTCTGACATTGTATGCCCAGACCCAGTGGGGGAGGTCGCAGTTTGCCCTGTCACCCCCAGATGGCTTGATGCATTTGGTTCTGGTACACACATGCGCAGATGTAATTATTGTAAAGTGAAAATAACATTGTGGTATATTCATTTTTTGTTAACTATTACGGCTGGAAAATTTCATATTATCAGTACCATGGTGTTTTACTGACAAATACCAACAAATTACCATGGTGTTTCTTTAACTTTATTACAATTGTGGATTTTCTTCTGTGTCTGTCTTCAGACCAGGGTGCAGCAGTTGTATGATGGGAAATTATTTGTAACACAATGTTGAGGATCCAATGGAATGATGAAATGTTAAAGGGGAACAACGACTAAATTCTATCATTTATTACTAAATCGTGTTAAATAATTGTTTGACGTCTCTATCAGTCAGCTCTCTCATTCAGGTAGAACAAGGTCGGTTATAAGGGTCTGTGCAGATGGATGCGTTTGATACAACTCTGTGAAATAACAATAATTTGTGTGAAAAACGAATGTTCTTTCACAAAGAAAATCCCTAAATTGTGAAGCCCAACAGCTTTTGGTACATTACAATAAAAGTAATTTTTCTTACCTATTTGACAACGAGGCAGCTCGCGCCCTACTTCCTGCTTTCAGTCTGCTAAGATTTCAACTGTTGAAGTTGTAAAAAATTAATCTAAATTTGTACTTTGCTCTGTCAATAATATATTTTCAATCAGGGAGGATATCAGATTAAGAATATATTTGATACAACTGATATTTATCATACAAAATATATATTTTATGTACCAAACGCAAATGGGCGTCAAGACTTTGGGGTTTTCTTTGTGAACGAAAATTCATTTTTCCCAGAAATGATAGTTAATTCACAAAGTTGTATAAAATGCATTCTTCTGCACAGACCCATATAACCTATTGACGTAGCACTCACGCTAGCTTGACCCCATTCTCCCTGATTGAGAGAGCTGACTGATGAGGGAGACCATCTAATAAAAAACATCTACAATTTTTTTAGAAGTTCATCATTGTTCCCATTTAAGAAAGTAAAGGTTGAGTCTGTCCATTTTCACACAGTGGAATCAGTGCCCTTTGCTGTACAGTTAACATCTCAGGTTGTTTAATTACCGGTAATACTATCATCAGAAGATAAATCATTAATATTCCATGAATAATGTGTAAAATTCACAATCATTTCAAATTTCCTTTTTCTTGTTTTACACAACACTTAATTTTGTTATGATTTCAAACTAGATTTTGCAGCTATATGTTTATTTTACCATATTTTTTGCCATATTTTCTTTGTTTCCACTTTCAGTTGATTCATGGCACTAGAGCAACACCAAGGCATCCAGGACCTTCCACCAACACCATGGGAAACAGGGACTGTTTTAACGGGACTTATCTTCAGGGATAATTTAATTGTCATATTGTATGAATGGACCCAATGCCAACTCTTTGGCCGTTGTTGTGGGAGAGCAGGCAGGAGAGCTGTGTGTAATGATGAGCCATCTGTGTATTCAAAGATCAGAAATGTGATTGTACAGTGGACTTCACGCCTGCATCCCAATTGAAAACGTATTCCTTCAGTACACAACTTTTGACACTGGCCCATATAACATAGCCGGCATAAAATAAATACTTGAGAAGAGTTGTGACTTCTGTTTCCACTGTGATCATTAAAAACAAGATATTTCCCCATAGGATGGGCCCCAAGGATTTTGGTCAGAGGAAGTGTGCTATGTAGGGAGTAGGGTGTAATTTAGGATGTAGTCTTTGTCTCTCCAGTGCTGATCGAAAATGCTGACTCCACAAGACAAGTAAAAACAAAACCAGTGGACAGTGTTGTGAGAACTAAGCTTCTGTTGTTTTATGTTTCTAATGTGAATATGTCTCTGTCACACATGTTTTCCCCTGCAATGGCTTGCACTGTCTTTTTGTGGCTAGGTAGAAAGGAATTGTAGTCTGACATCCATACTGATCTTACAACCCCAATCCTGACAATTTGGGACAGTATGGAAACTGCAAAAAAACAATCAAAACATAATTTGCAAATAAAATTCACCCTGTACTATATTGAAAACACATTATTAATTCATTATTTTATGTTTTACTTTGTGAATTTAATTTATTTTAGAAAATATATACTAATTTCAAATCTGAGGACTTCAACACACTCCAAAAACATTGGGACATTTGACTGTTTACTTTCAATAACACGTTTGGGCACTGAAGACACTAGTTGGTTAAGTTTAGCAACCATTATGCAGGTCTTCAGCTGTACAACTGTACAGGGCCATCGTTGCCTTATTTTCACTTTGTAAGGTGCCACACACTCTCAATCGTAGACAGGTCAGGACTGCAGGCAGGCCATGCTAGCACCTACACTCTGCTTACGCAACCATGCGCTGGTAATCCAGGCAGAATGTGGTTTGGCATTGTCCTGCTGGAAAATGCAGGGATGTCCATGGAAACGACGATGTCTGGATGGCAGCATTCTTGCTCCAACATTTGCACATATCTTTCTGCATTAATGGTGCCCTCACAGATGTGCAAGTTACCCATGCCATGGGCACTGACACACCCCTACACCCGCTTTTGGACCTGACACTGATAACAGCTTGGATGGACCTTTTACTCTTTGGCCCAGAAAAAAACAAGGGCTGTTTTGTGCAAAAATGAAATGTTGACTTGTTGGATCACAAAACACGATTCCACTATGCTACTGTGCATCTCAGATTAGACCCAGAGTCCAGAGAAGTCAGCAGCACTTCTGGACAGCGTTGATGTATGGCTTCTGCTTTGCATAGTAAAGCCTAAATGTGCATCTGTGGATGCAGCAGTGAATCGTGTTGACTGTGTGATATGGCAGGAAATAAGGAGTATACAAGGCATGTGGTTTTATTATGGCACCAGTTCAATATTCAATCACAAACAACTCTGATACAATACTATGGCAATATCACCTATACTTATAGGGGGCTAAGTAGTGACCCGAAACAGTATTCTTTGGTCTTTTGCTGGTGAGATTATGCGGTGTTATCTCCTTCCCATGGCTCAAACTTCTCCTGTGTCTGAAGAAAGAGGAAGAACGGACACACAACATGCTGTTAGTGAGGTCAGTAAATACTGCTCACCTTTCTCGTTTCTTCCTCCCCTTTTTATAAGCCAGCCTTAAGTCTGGTCTAGTCTTGACTCTTCCAGATGATTCTAGCATGGGGCCTTTAACCCTTTCGCTCTGACCTGGAGACCGACTCCCGAATCTTCTGGAAGATGTCAGCAATGAGCTGTGCTAGTCTCTAAGGCACTGTCCAAGGTGCTGTAATGGAGCTGTCGGTGCAAACAGGTGCTGCGCCGATTCTTCTTCCTCTGCGCCACAACTGAAGAAATTCTACCAATTTATTTCCAAGCCCATGTCAGGATATCCATTACAGACTCAAGATGGTTTTTAAGACAGTGACGTCTGAGGAATAGGAGATCACGCGCATTCAGAAGTTATCTTTGACTTTATGGCGTTTTATTCTGATTTATTCTGAGCATGTTTTTATTCAATTTGAGAGCATTTCTAATTAATATTACATTCAGATTTTGTCATTTCTCTCAAATCCTTGCTCTCACACTCAAATACGTAGTCACTGCTTGCACTTGGATTGGCTGTGCTTATACTCAAACATAATGCTTGGACTCAGATATGGTGCTGCTTGGACAGACTTCCTGCTCTCAGCTTCAAACCTTCTCCTCACACTCATGCTGTTCTTGCAAATCTTCTCTTGGATTTCTGCTGTGCTCTTAGATTTTTTCTGTTACAACCCTGTCAAAATTCACTAAGAAATAGAATTCCAGGTGTATGTTTGACCAATGAAATGATTGCTGCTTGGTTGAGCGTGACTTGTTTTTTTTCTACAACACTTGTGTGTGCGTGTGTGCGTGTGTGTGTGCGTGTGTGCGTGCGTGTATCACAAAAGTGAGTACACCCCTCACATTTTTGTAAATATTGGATTATAACATTTCATATGACAGCACTGAAGAAACGACACTTTGCTACAATGTAAAGTAGTGAATGTACAGCTTGTATAAGTGTAAATTTGCTGTCCCCTCAAAATAACTCAACACAGAGCCATTAAGGTCTAAACTGCCTGCAACAAAAGTGAGTACACCCCTGAGTGACATTTTTTCACTCAGACCTTGATGGCTCTGTGTTTAATTATTTTGAGGGGACAGCAAATTTACACTGTTATACAAGCTGTACACTCACTACTTTACAATTTAGCTAAGTGTCATTTCTTCAGTGTTGTCACATGAAATGTTAAAATCAAATATTTACAAAAATGTGAGGGGTTTACCGACTTTTGTAAGATACTGTATATATACCTGTACATCATTTTTATTTTTTAAATAAAAAATATAAATAGTAACTGGCATTTTTATTTCAAAATTCTTAATAAGTCAAGGGAAGTACATATAAAAAGGTGGGAGTGAAGGAACCGCGGAGGATGAGTACCCGCCTTCAAAGGACATTGTTAAATAAAACAAATGCACCCTCGACCAGGCAGAGATCATGTCATTGGTCAACTTTACACCTGGAATTCTATTGGTTGGTGAATTTTGACAGGGTTGTGACACAAAAACAATCTGAGAGCGCCGGGAGAAATCTAAGAGGAGAATATTCGCACGCGCACAGAAGCAGCCTGAGTGGGAGGAGAAGGTTTGAAGCTGAGAGCAGGAAATCTGTCCAAGCAACAACATATCTGAGTCCAAGCATAAAGTTTGAGCAGAAGCAAGGCAGATCCAAGCGTGAGCAGTACCTATTTGAGTGTGAGAGCAAGGATTTGAGGGAAATTAATACAAAATCTGAACATAATATTAATTAGAAATCCTCTCAAATTTTTAAGAACGCGCTCTTGAATAAAGATAAGAATAAAACTCCATAAGGCCGAAAATAACTTCTAAATGTGTGTGATCTCCGATCCCTCAGACGTCACTGTCTTAAAAACCATCATGAGTCTGTCTGGAATAAAACTCCTTTACACCCTTTACACACTGAGATTTAACCGGATTCCTTGACTCTTTTAATTATTGTGCACTGTAGAAGGTGAAATGCCCCAAATCCTACCGATTTGTCTTTGTAGAATGTTGTTCTCAAAGTGTTGGATTATTCGCTGATGCATCCGTTGGCAGATTGGCAAGCCTCGATTCATCCTTGCTCTTGAATGACTAGGCCTTTTTTGGAGGCTCCTTATATACTATGATAACATGATTGCCTCACCAGTTTTACGTCACCTTCTTATTTCAACTTCGCTATAAGTCATAAATTGCCTCGTCCCAACTTTTTTGGAAGGTGTTGATGATGAAGGTGATCAATTTAAAAATAAGCATTTTGTGAAACACCAAATACCTTGTCTTTATTGTTTTTTGTTTGAATACATGTCATAGTACATTTACAAATCACTTTTTGTTTTTATTAGCATTTTCCATACTGTCCCAACCTTTTTGGAATTGGGGTTGTATGTGACTCTTTGTTTACTTTTCATAAGATTATGGGTCTTGCTAGGAACAATAAGACATTTTGTTTTTTAGGCATCTTATAAAATACAAGGACATGATAGTCTGGGTCTGCAGACTTTTCCACAGTAGAGGGCAGTTGAGACAGTTTGCCAATCAACCATTGCATCAATGCTGACTGTAAACTGAGTGTGTGTATGTGTTAATTAACACAGACTATGCATTTGTGGACTCATATATCCAAATGTATGTCATCACCTAAATTTCACTAACCTATAATCAATAGGAAGTGTAGTAATTAACCCAGTGCTGTCTTACATTAATACAAAATGAGTGTATTTCAATAGGTGCATACTGTATACTGTATATATAGGTGGTGATAGTTTTTTCATATTAAGAAGTAATGTACATTCATAGAAATAAAATGTGTACGTTACTGTGGGTAAAGTATATTCTATGCATGGGTGAAAGTGGCCAATATGTGCAAAAAAGGGTGAAAACTTGAGTTGTTGTTAACCAAGCTAAAGGTCATGATTTGTTTGTTTTTATTATTTTAATGGTATGACAATAACACTGTTTTTATTTCAATAAAGATGTTTACAGGCAATACATGTTCATCATGTATGGATCTTTTTGGAACTTCAGCAGAATAATGCTTTTATAAATTCCGTATTTTAGCAGTCAATAATGAATACATAAATGGTTAGCCACAGGTTTTATCAGTCTACCAAATTGTTCTTCTCCCTACTTGCCTTATGCATCCTCTACACTACATGGATCAGATGCAATCATGCTACAGCAACATGCGTTGTAGTAGTCATGGTAGAATTACAGAGACCTGGATGACTGTGGGGTTTTTTGGTCATGCATATTGATCACCCAACATCTACCCATCCCATTGCTTCACTTTTTATTTTACCTTGTGTCAGTCGGTTTATTATGTCATGCCAACTTCAACATGTAGGGCTTAACAGTGATCAGTGAATTGGCACGAGGACAAACAGAGCTGGGAGTGTTGTTTTGATTCAGTAACCCTGGACTACCATATGTACATAAAGGATATTGTTTTATTGTTCACAGGCAGTGAATGAATGCATGAATAGCAGGTATTGTCATGGTATTATTATTAGAAGTAATTATGTATGGTAGTTAGTAGTTCATCAAGGGGTGGGGATATGTAGTATCCTGAACATCAAAATATGAAGCTATCATGCTTGTAGGAACCTAATCTATAATCTTCATTTATGTAAACTTACATGAATTGCCCAATACTTGTATGTCTACTGTGTATCTGTATGTGCTGACATTTTAATTACAATTTCATTTGTAAAAAAGCACAAAAATATCTGGAACCAAGTTTAGATCTAAAGTGTCTGCTAAGTGTACAGTTTAAACCTCGTCTCAATTCTTCATAGAAACGTTTCAGTCAATTTCATTATTTTCTGTATTTACTGTATATTGTGGCTTAACTATCAAATGACCTAAGCCTCTTCTTTTCTTCATAGCTTCTTTAGTCTTCCATCTGCGTGCTCCCTAACATCTGGAAGGAACTTAAATTAGAAGACTTACTTTCTACCACACCAAAAGGATGGCTGTTCTGTTCTCCCTTTAATGTCAATTAACAATCGAACATACAATTTTTTTTTACAGTGTGAAGCTACATTTTTTGTAAAATACTTGTGTGACTCAAATGGTACACTAGTGTACTATTGTTGCACTACTCAAAATGTGTACATTTCATAGGAAAGTTTCTTTAGAGATGTACCACTTGTTGTGCTGAAGTTTCTTTCCTGAACTGGTCAAGTGAGCTTCTTACCTCTGTACAGTACAATATTAACAGTACAATATTAACAGTAAAATATTAATGTTCCTGGAGTCTTCCATAGAGTGCAGTCAAAGCTCAGTTAATTCATATACATTTTATTCTTATACATAGAAAACATACAGGCTAGCTTTATCTACTGCTGATACAGTGTGCATACCAAATGGCACCCTGTTCCCTACATAGTGCACTATTGGATTTAGGATGTACACTTGTTTCAGTAACAGCTCATGCTTTACAGCACTAGGGCCATATAGCATGCTTATCTGCATGGTGCCTTATATGATTTCTTTAAATTGGCATAACTACCTTTTCACAGATCTGTTTTATTAAGGAAATTAGTTGACCAAGGTGCAGAAACAGACTGGCTAATAGATAGAAAGGCTCTGAGTAAAAGCTGCCAGACCATAAGTTTGTTTTCATATTGAATGTTATTTCCTTGTTGTACTTTACTGTTCTATTTAATGCCTTCATATTGACTGGTGACATTAATGACGATGTCTTCTGCACTGTGAGCTTAAAAAGGTTAAAGAGAAATGCAGCCTGGCAGAGGTTGTTATAGTTGGTTGTCTATTCATAAAAAAAGCACTTTATTTAAAAAACTGTGACTTTTTGTCAGCCCATATAAAATATTTTACGTAATATTTCACTAGCTACTGATCAGTCTATCTATATAATATATTAGTCTAACTGAATAAAGATTGTGATTTGTGCTGTGCTTCACAGTTAGGATTGTGTCATGTGATGGCTTAAGGTGAATCCTCAAGATGTATTGTTTATTTGTTTGAAATGTCAAAATATATACCAACATGAAAACCAGCCTTCTTGTCATGTAAAATGACACTAAACTACTAAAAACGAATTTTCGCCTGAAGTGTCCATTCAAACCGCCCACAAATATGTTAACATAATTATATATATTATCTGAGATTTGTATGCACTCATTATAAATAAAATGCGATGAAAATTCTCGTTTTTACCTCTTTCTTTAAATATTTGTATTATTTTAATATAAATTTGACAGCTCATAATTTTGCTTTTATTAATTCTCATGTCTGTAAATTGTGTAAATAGGTAGTTACATCCATGGAAAAAAATGTAATGTAAAAGCATATTGACACGATGGTATTGGGCTACCTACAGGATTTTACTTGATAAAATTGCGCAGCCATTATCCATCAAGTGCAACAGTTCAGTCAAATTGTAATCAGACACAACACACCTTGGAGAGTGTTTCTTTGCGTTCCTATCAGTTTACACACGGTTTTAGGGAGAACTCTACGTATGGTTTCTCCCAAGGTGTCCTCTCTATAAACAAAAAACAGATGCAGCGTTCTCTTGCCATTTCAGTATCAAATGTGTAATGTATCATGTGTAAACTGGGACTGACTAACTGATCTACAACTATATATATTATGTATTTATTTTATTTTATTGTACAATGCAATTTTCATAGCTGTCATTGCGCAGAGTCACTTTCCTCCATTCCAACACCGCCATAACTCCTCCCACTTTTCTGTCAAGGGCGTATTTTTTGCCGAATGATAGGTTTGTATCAAATGAAAATGGAGGAACAAGCAGGGTCGTTTCACCACTGGCCAATTGAACATAGCTATTTTTGGGCATGTTCTAGAATAGTACTAAAGGCTGAAAAAAATCTTTCCTTTCGCCTTACGCCAAGGGTAAGGGGTGTGCTTAGGAGGAGAAATCTGCGTTTGCTTAAAGCTTTCTTATTAAAAGTATATACTGTCATCTTTTCCCGAAACTATCTTTTTTCCATCCACTTGTGGATTGTTTTCTAAAAACAAGGTAAGAACACACCCTTTCACAATTTGATAGCTAGTTAGCCTAGCTAGGTACATAGTACAGTACTTTCTTTGGACTTAGAACTAACGGAAATGTGATACGGTATTGGTAAATATTGCATGTGTCAATGCTGTTCTACATTATTTTGTATAATTTTATTATTGTATTGTACAGAACAGTACCTATTTATTGTGGCTAGAATAAATTCTACGGTCTGCCGGTGTATTTTGCCGTGGCCTGTGTCTACAAGTCGTATTAATACGTAAAAACAACAATATTTTAAATATTACAGAAACTGATAGACGCAAGTAACACTACATGTACACATGTAATGTAGAAAACTATCTTTTGGAGGAGAAATATGTCTCAATTTGTCTCTGTGTTGATTTGCGGATTGGTTCAACTACAGTACAGCAGGAACATGTCCAGACATCTCACACTGAGTATTACTCTATATGACGTCACCGCACGGATGAAACCCTGGTTGTTCACCGCACAAAAATGCAGTCAAGTAGAAAATATCTGGTTTAAAACCGTTTTAGCGTTCATGTTAATGGTTTTATAGGCATTTTGTCATTTTTAAACATTTAATGGGTGATAGACATACAGCTTCCTGTAATGACAATGTCCAGACATGTTCCGAACTTCGCTGCCAAGTTTCAGACCAGTTAAATCCAGTTCATCAAAGATCATGTTCACTGACTACAGATCAGTTTGGAGCAGAGATGTACAGTACTGTACTGTACGTAGCGTTTGGTTTAACTGGCCTTGTTCTTCCTTTTCACGTTCACAATAGTACACGCTAATTTGTCACTTGCCCAAAATGTTAACTACGTAATGACTTACTGCTACACGGTGCTCATTAAATTGATTCAAAATATGATTATTATTACTATCGCAATTAACACCAGTGTAACAGAATGTTTAATAATCTGAAAGTTTTGAGTCAATTCCTATGTATCTTATTGAAATTACATTTACCTGAATGTTATTTACTCTCCATAGATGCTTCCCATAGTGACCGATACAAGGGCACTGCCCTTTGCCGTGCAGCTGAAGGTTTTGACTGAGCAGGAGTTCAGGTACCAGCCCAAGTTAAGTGGGCTGAGGATCATAGAGATGGCCCATGACAACGGCTTAAGGATGACCGTCCGGCTCAGAGAGTATGAGGTGAAGGACCTGCTGTCTCTGACCAGGTTCTTTGGCTTCAGCGCTGAGACCTTCTCTCTGGCTGTCAACCTACTGGATCGGTTTCTGGCTGTCATGAAGGTAACCTGGACTTTAGGGTTTGCTGTTTACAATTTGGTGTATACATTTAAACAGACAGCAAAATAAATTCGTTTCTAGGTGTATGAGACCGTTATATCATGTCTATTAAGTGAGTTCATTAATTTAAGAAGGTTGTTTTACAGGTGAACCTAACTGTATAATACTACATTTGTCAACCAAATCTTGAATGTTTTGTTTGACATCCTTCATGTTGTTATTAAATGCTTGTTCTGTGGATAGCTTTCAAAATTGTACATTCAAAAAGAAAAATGGATTACGTTGCAACATTAGAATCTAGAATGCAGGGAAATGTGTATGTCAGATCTTTTTTTTTACCCTGTTATGTTGTGAATTTAGATGTTATAATTTTGCTGCTGTGCACCAGTGTTGAGTCTGTTTTGGATTAGAGAACAGTGTCTCAATGCATCAGACGTTCATACAAAAAGGGTCAACCCAGAAAAATCATCAGATTTATAATGTTTATTTTTGGGAACATTTTGGGATGAACTTGCCCAGAAACTACAAAGGTAGTTTACTTGCATTTACTTACACCGCCGAACATGATTCTTTCAGATTCAACCGAAACACCTGTCATGCGTGGGCCTGTGCTGTTTTTACATCGCTGTAAAGTCCTCGGAGGATGAGAAGAACGTCCCGGTGGCCAACGAGCTGATTAGGATCAGCCAGAACCGCTTCACTGTGTCTGACATGATGAGGATGGAGAATATCATTGTGGAGAAGCTTAACTGGAAGGTCAAAGCCCCCACAGCCCTTCACTTCCTCCGGCTGTTCTACAGCTACATACAGGACACGCTCCAAGATGACTGGTGAGGAAACTGCATACAGTCAGAACTTTATTTATACATGTGCTTCAGGAGAGGATTTTAATGGTGTGACGAGATGACTGTGAAGTTGCACTGAAAGTAAGCTAGCAAGCTTGATGGAAATTCTCCATCTGTCTATGGTTTAGGCTAGGATTAGGTTTACTGTGTGTTGGTGAAACTGTCCTGAAATGTAACTCATTCAGGGATGTGATTTTTCCGGATTAATCCGGAATTCTGTTTTTTCCGAGCTGAAAATGTGACCTACGTGAATCATGCAGATCTGTCATAAAAAGTGGGGTGGGAAGGGGGTCAAGAGCTGCCGGAGTGAAAAGGAGGGGATATGAGGCTGCAGGGCTCGACATTAAGGCTTGTCCGTTTGTTAAGGAGCTTGTAGAATCACTTGTCCGAATGGACAAGTAAAATTAATTGTAATTTTGTTTGTTCTCAAACACGTAAGGCTGCACGGTGGTTACAAGACACAGACACACTGTTTTCACACTGCTGCAAGTGCTCTTTCGCTGTTAATACTTCATCGACAAAAGTAGTCTAAAGCTATGCACATATAAAGGTTGTGATTTATTGCATATACATAATATACTATTGTGATATTCAAAGTGTTACTGATGTTTAATAGTTGGACAAAACAATCACATCTTTTATTCAACTGCGCAACAGCAATGACCGAAATAGGATGAGCGCGTGTCCGAAAGATAATTCAGAAGCATTGGGCGAGAGAATATTTCTTTAAAGCGATACTTTGAATACCATGATCCAAAAGTGAATTTACATGCATGAATGTTGTTACGAGTCAGGTTTGGAAATTAGCAAACGTGAAAAAAATAGTTACTTCCCCAGTATTATAATCCACAGTAGGCAGTAATTAATGTAGAAAATATAAAGGGCAAATAATGTATTACAGATGTGAAGGATTTAATGCGAATACGATACGATTAGGCTATATAATGTTATTTTTCATGATCGAAAAAAGTAAAACAAGTAACCATTTCACACTTGGTATGTTAATGTTAAGAGCTCGTTGGTGAAAACACGGTGGTGTTCGTTGAGTCTGACTTCTGATAGGCTGCATTCTCGTTTGACCAGAGAATCTTAAACACGCAGGCACACACAAATGTAACGGTAGGATGTTGAAGTTCTCAATTGCAAACTTAGTTGAGTAGCAACTGATTCGAAGTCAAGTAGCCGATCTTACTTCGCCATAATAGGGCTGGGCGATAAAACGATAACGATATGTCTCGCGATAGACACGTAATCAATATCAATATAAAATGCGTTCGATAAAACGTTCGATAATTTCCTTTGCTTCGTCGGAAAAATACAGCGGTTGCGAAGCAATTTTGGTTGCATAAACAAAGGCACTCTCTCTCTGGTAACCTAGCAACGTAGCGAGTGACACGCTAACAGCAAATCATTTGACAGTATCAAGTTTGGTTGCACAATATTACTGGCTGTTTCTCAATACCAAGAATGCAAAGAACGGACTTGTGTTCTTGGGGAGAATGCTCTTGCTAGTTGTTCTTGGAAGAATGAACTTACAAGGTGACGAGCACACAGAACGCTGCTGACAGTTTGAGACGATGTGCTCTTGCTGGTATTGCGCAATAATACAGACGCGGTCTGCAGTACCCAAACATAACGACAATT